>LS485327.1:13364-58330 GCA_900490705.1 Pristionchus arcanus
TGAATTTTCATAACAGGTTCGATCTAACCGTGCCATCAAGCATTGGGCCTTCAACCACCACAACTTTCTCATTCAATCTTTCCAATCTTGCAGTGGTGCTTGATCGGAAGAAGTAGAGAATTCCCCTTCATTCAACGGCATTTAATGAAAGAATGATTATTGAATACCTGTGATAGTGGAATTTGTACTTTCTGAGCGATTTAATTCCAGACGTTGAGAAATTCTCTCCATCCGATTTTTCGAAGTTTTCATGATAATGATATACAGACCACTGTGTACCATCTTCGATGAAATATACTGGCTCTTTCTCAAATAGTATTAGATCTTCGGTGCTGAGCTGTAAATGATGATTGGTGACAGAAATTTATGGTCCCCAAACCTCATTAATTAACTCCATCTTGAATTGATCATCAATGCTAAACACTTTGAAGAATTTAACCGTCTGAAACGAAATATTCTAGATGAATCATATATTGGGCAACCTTTTCTTGCGATGCAGAGAAATACGCCTCATTTCCCACAGTTCCTCTAAATGCACAATCATATTCACCACTTAGCAAGCTCAAATCGATATCGATTCGATTCTCCCTGTGAATAAATAAACCAAATAATAGCGTATATTTCATTGAACACAAACCCGATTGTTGTTAATAGTTCAAACGGCTTGTTATTGTCGAAATAGAATCGTGTTCCTGAGAAAATAGAAACGATAACTCACAATTAGCGAATATAAATATCAATAATAATGGTGCCAAGAGATGTATCACCATTCTCGAGTTGAATTGTGGAGTATAATTTTTCGACTTTCTCCGGATTCCTGAATTTCATTACTACTCTAGCACTTTGGAGGGCTCCGAATTTGCTCTGAAAGCAATGATAAATACCGAATATGAAAAAAATGGAAACCTTTCTCAACTCTTCTTTCAAAGCATCGTTTTCATTTCCGATAGCTTCGATTTGTATAACGAGCTTCTTAATTTCGGACTCAGCCTCATCTAACTTTGAAGAGCAGTCGTTAAACTTGAGAAAAAAATTATCAAAATGTATACAATAAGGAGTTATTCGAAACGCGCAGACAACATCGCGAAATTAGGAAAGAAAGAACTTTTTTTATTTCTCAAAGTCTCTGCACTTTCTCTGCTTTGTGCCTGATTTGCAAAGGCGCACTCAATACATACATTCAATTGAAAATGATGAAATGGTGATTTGTTACTTCGATAGTCTGATCGGATAACCCACCATTTGACATCGATAGTTCAGTAAGCTAAAGAATTTCGTGGGACTTTCGTGGGACTTTCGTAGGACTTTCGTGGGATGTTGGAGAATTTCATTATCAAGTTTTTCACTCGGTAATTAGTAAAATTAAACAACGAACTCACTTTCTTATTCAGACCATCAATATCATTCGATAGTTCTGTATTTTTCGTTTGACATTCTTTCGCCTGTCTCGAACTATCCTCCAGTGCAGCGCGTAGCTGAAACCGAATTTTGCATGACGTTCACATTGCTTTTGCTTATAATAATTTTTTTGAAAATGATTTTCGAACTCAATTTTTTTAACTCTCTTTCTCATTTGATTGTCTCTCATTTCTCATTAGATATTCTCAATTATCATCAAGTGAAGATAGAAGCTGAAACATGTTCAATTCTTCTGTCATTTCTTCTATTTCAGTCTGCTGTTGCTAATATATCATCAACGCAGTATATCAATGTGATCTCAACGCAGTTTGTAACAACATATTCGATAAGACCATACAGAGATAAACTCTTTTGTGATTTGACTGAGGAAAAAAGAAAGAATAAGTTCACCTTTTCATTTTCTGCTTGCAAGTTTTGAATCTGCGCTATCTGCTCTTCACATTTCGCCATAAGTTCCTGCTTGAGATCCACTTGCTGCGTAATTAGTTTATTATATCAAAATTGGAACGTCGATTAGAATTTCCAAAAAAACACTTTCACCTCGAAATATATCTCAGGGATCTGCCCGGATTCAACACTCGTTTTGCTTTTTGAGTATTTCGAATTTCGGAATTCGAACACAACTCCGTCCGCTTCCACGCGTTCTTTTCCATTTGTTCCACGTTCAGATTCTAGACCACTGAAATGAGCAATGTTCAGTTTCTGATTCTAGTCGACGACCGTGGTCATGAAACAAAAGTAATGATGATAACTCATCAGAAATTCACCGTATCGTCGCGGATACAATATGCCACTCGTTTGCACGGACTAGAACCGGCTCTGTGAATGAGATACGTTTGATCGTCATGGATGGACAATCAATATTTACCTGAGAATGAACATGATAAATTGCGTGAATAAGCCATTAAGAGGGTATTCTGAACCAACCTCGTTCGAAGTCGCGACTTCTACAGCAGTATCTTCATTATCGCCAGAATTTTTTAATTGTCTTACTCTAGAACGCTTTTATTTGTGAAAGTAAGTGAAAATATAAACACACTGTACAATACTCTTTCCTGTACCGCCATACACTCCGATTCCCAGCACTCGAATATCACGGTCGGATTTGAACTGAAAAAAATAATAAAAAGCGTTAACACTCCTAACGTATTTAGAGAAGAATCTTGTTGGTCAATTTCACCTGAATCGCCTCGAGACTGTCATCAGTCCGCCCTATATATGTGCTGCTTGTAAATCGTCTGACAACCGAACAGAATTCCATGACAAATATGTCTAGAAAAAAATGAGCGAGAATCAGTGAACAAGCAGGAATAAGTTATTTCAAGAATTATAAATTCTTTTAACAGTGTGTCACGAAATTCAAGCCCATAGAAATATAAAGCGCAATGCAGCTTGAAGGCTATAACTCTTATCAGTAATCTCACTCACTAAGAAGTGATCTCTCTTCTTCCCGTACTCTCTCACTCTGTCTGATGGGGGCGAGAGAGCTGATGGAATGGAGAGACGAAACCCTTTCTTCTTCACAGTGTCGATATAGCGGCGCACCTTTCCATCCTTCACTGACAACCAATCGATGAGACGAGCGAGGGGCAATTTTGAAACGGATTGGTCTCCTTGTTTGAAATTTTTGTCAATCAATACTCTTGTGTTCCTCAATGAAGCAATGAATAATTTATCAGACGACAAATAGTTGTAATAGAATAAAGATTACTTCGAACCATTGATATCTCTACCGACCTGAAAATATTATTTCATAATGTGCTTTGAGCACTATTAATGAAGCCAACTTGTGACAAAAAATCGTTCACTATCAGAGGCAGTCGTTTGTACTTATTCTCTAAGTCATTGATCCGTTATTCCTGTTCTTGATGTTTCTTCTCCGATATCTGTGATAAATCGGAAAGTGAGGCTAGCAACTGCAAACAATTTTTTTCAAATTCCTTTTATTTTATTGATAGTGTTCGGAAAAGAGCAATCGCCATTCAACATTCGGTCGAATTAGTGAAATGAGTAAAAACCGATTACAAGTTTCACAAGGAATTCAGACTCACGTTCGCAATATTTTCGATAGATTGGTCGCGATTTCTAAACTCCATTATTGCCACTTTTTCCACGGCGTTATCGAGTGTAGTCCGTAACTGGAATAAAGATGTTTTCAATTAAAGTTTATTTTCAAAGTTCACCCTTCCAATATCCGCTTGCATTCTATGGAGACTCTCGTCCTGCTTTCCTATTTTTTCCTCATATTCTTGCTTTTTCTGAATAATAATCTTGTCTGTGGTACAGCGAATAATGTAATGATACAAATTTATTCCTTCCTTAAACATTTTTGAATTCCGCGTGCATTTCTCTGATTGTCACATTGTCTTGTTTTTCCTTTACAGCCTCGTACTCTTCGGCTTTCTGAAAAAAATAAAAGTTATCTGCCAAAAAATTTTTTACACACCACGAAATACAGCTCCGGAATCTGTCCAAAATGCTCATTTGTACCGCTTTCATCGGGAATCGTTGATTTGCGGAAATCGAACGTGACCCCATCAGCTTCAACACTAGGCATGCCATGTTTTCCGTAATCAGAAACTGTGCTACTGTAATAATTTTGCATTGTTTTTAAAAGTTTTTATTAGGGGACATCGGAAATAACATTTGAAATTCGGGAAGCAACATACTCAATCTTAACACAGATCGTGTGCCACACGTTAGCTCGAATCAGTACAGGATCTGCGAAAGGCAGGCGTAAGATGCACTTGGATTGATGGTTTGATTTTTTTCTGAATTGCTATTTTCTTTATTTATGAATTATCAGAAATGCCGACATCGTAAATAATAGCAACCACCACTGCTTGCTTCTCATCATCATCAATTACTTGATATAGTTTCGCTCTAAAAATCGCATTTTAAATAAATAATAAAATTTAAATAAAAAAAATAAATTAAGAAACAAACTTTGCTTCGCTCCTGGCATTACCGGCATACAGTCCGATACCCAGTAATCGAATATCACGGTTAGCTCGGAACTTATGATTGTTTGCCGCGAAAAAACTTTGTTGGGATCGCTCAAGGTATTCTATATTTTGCAATTTCATGGCTAGTCCATGATGAAATATTAGTATGTAATGGAACGATATTTCAAACCTGAATTGCATCGTAGTATCCATAGTATCTCCATTGCTCAGGCACTATCTCGCGAAACCTATTCACAACCGATCCGCCATTCATTCCAGGCAGTCACGGTACTACTAAAACGAAAAAAGGCCATGAGTAAAAATTCGTTCAATTCGTTATAAGAATATAAAAACTGAAGTTATGGCGCATAAATGCATGCAATCACTTCGATGTCTCTTATCAGTGAAATTCAACAGCAAGCCACAGGGTGTGTCACTCGAATATTTGCGCGGTTTCTCTATCGATAAGTGTTGACGGAGGACTACGATGATTATTGATTTGTACCAACACATTCAACTTTCGAAGCTATCATTCGTTTATCAAGCGGTCAATGGACAACTAAGAATGTCGATCGAAAATCAATGACGTTATTCCGGTTCATTTCCGCGTCTCTCGACCTGAAGTATATTTAATTATAAAATTCGCACACATACAATCGTTCACCATTCGAAGCAAGCGTTTGTACTTATTCTCCAAGTCATTGATCCTTGTCTCCTGTTCTTGATATTTCATCTCGGAACTTTGTTTAAATTCGGCAAGTGCTATTTCGACCTGCAATTCCATTATTTACATTTGTTCCATTACGGTTTTCTCAACGGTTAAAATGGTAACATGGAGTACCACGACGAAATCATTTCGAATCCGACAAATGGAAATAATAAAAACTCACCTTCGTGTTGGTATCGGCGGTTGATTTCAATTGGTCACGATTTCTCAGTTCAATTCCTGCCATTTCTTCCACGACGTTGAGAGCAGATTTCAACTAAAAAGAATTTTTTTAATAAAGAGCTAAAAAAGAGCTAAAAAGCAGGTAGCATTGTTGATGTAGCGCAAATAATTTATCATGTTATTTCCCCTGCATGCCCGCATAGTGGGACTCTTTTTTCATAAGCCAAAATATATCACTTTCACGGTCGAGGGCGTTACCTGGTCAATTTCCGTTTGCATTGTCTGGATCTTATCTTCCCGGTTCGCAATGTTACCCTTGTATTCTTGTACTTTCTGGAAAAAAACCCCTTACAGTATTGTGTCTGAAGTCAAACATTGAGAATTGAGCAGGTAATGGTGTAAATCTGAAAAATCATTTTTATGCCAAACCTTGTTGATTTCCGCTTGTCTTACCGCCACCCGGCCGTATTTATAATCATTAATTTTCTCATCGTACTCTTCGGCTTTCTGAATAATTTTTTAGCTGTCATATATATTTTCGAAAAAATCTTTGCTCACCAGGAAGTACAGCTCCGGAAGCTGTCCCATGTCCGCAGTAGTGTAGTTTTCATCGGGCAAAGATGAGTTGCGAAAGTCGAATGCAACACCGCCAGCTGTAACGTTATGCTTGCCATTTATTCCGTAATCCGATGCCGGGCCACTGAAATTATGCAGTTTTTAAAAAAATATTTTTTTATTTTTGTTATGGTGAAATTCATAAAATATGAGTAAAACACACTTAATCCACGCAGAGATGGTATGCCACTCGTTAGCTCGAATTAGTGCCGGTTCTGGGAATGGTAAGGCTAAGATGCATCGTGAATCGTGAATGAAGTCATCCTGAATACTTCAACTTCTAATTCTATGAAAAACAAAAGCAATAACCTCGAAAATGTTGGCAACTTCTTCTGCATTCTTCTCATCATCACTTATGGCTTTATACAGCCTAGCTCTGGAAGTTTTTTTTTTATTTCATAAATTTCGAAAATAAAAATTAAGGTTATCAACTAACTTTGCTCTGCTCTTCCCTTCTCCAACGTATACTCCGATTCCAAGCAATCGAATATCACGGTTGACTTTGAACTGAAAAATAGTCCGACAGTCTAACGTGGTCGGCGCTTTTCATATTCATTTTGGTGTATAATTTTTGGTAGATGGTAAAAATATAAAAAATTGACCTGGATTGCGTCGAATCGTCCATAATATCTCCATCCTCGCTCCTTTATTTCAGGAAATCTCCTGACAACGGAGCTACCCCTCAGGTTAGGAACCATGCCTCACCCTTAATTTCAATCAAACTTCAAATAATAAACATTCATAATTGGCAAAAACAAGTACAAACAGTGCAAAAGATTCAGTAATATACAAGGTAGTTAGAAACATCGAAGCTGCTTTAAACGAAAGGCAAAGCCGAAAGTTTGGCGCAAAAATGCACACAAGCGATATCGTCACTCTTATCAATGAATATAATCCCGATCGCAAGCGTAGAATCCCGATCGGAGGGTGTGGCTCACTCAAATTCACTCACTCGCTTACTATGTCTGAATTTCACTCACATTCTGCGATGTAAACCTTGCGATGGATTGTTTCACAATAAGTGACAAATTGTGAAGACATAGGGATAATTTGTTTTAACAATTAATTAATAATTAAAATTGCCAACTAGAACAACCAAAAAATCACTATTCATGGGGCAATTTATTCAGGCAAGAAATCTATGTTTGGATATTTCATCGCAATCCGGTCGATCGATGTCGTTCTCACTGGTAATCCAATTGACAAGGTGTTCCTAAAAAAATATAACGTTTTTTTTCTGTTCAGGCCGCGGAATCCATCTCTTCATTCTGAAGAGAAGAAAGAGGAATGAAGAGACGCATAATTCATCCTGACATCCCTATCCTAGAACTCACCAGTTCAGGATATTGGCTGAGTATGGTATTCGGACGGCCGGATCGGTAGTTGTCGAAAGCCTGAGAATAAGGGGCGATCATAAGTCTAAGATAATCTGATATACTGTTTCTAAACTGATCCAAAAATATTGTAAGGATTGCTCACTGTCACCATGACAATGTCAAATAAAAAAGAGTACCGTTGCTGCTTGATCATCTGACATAGGGTCAAATATTTCCGCAAGAATCAGTCCAAGTGAGAAAATGTCAACTTTCGCCGAATATCCTACCCAACCTTTCTGCAATCATATTCGTTAAAAATTGGCGTAATTAAATGGGTTGAAACCTGCTCTGGAGCCATGTACTTCACAGTTCCTCTGTCGAAAGTTCTCGACATCGACACCTCTTGATCATCAATTATTTTTCGACTGGTCGAAATTCCTAGATCGCATATTTTTAGCTGATCTTCGGATCCGAAAACGATGTTACTGGGTTGAAACGAGAATTATTTCAGCAAACTATAATATTTTTACTGACCTTCAAATCTCTGTGGATCAATCCTTGCTTGTGGATGTATGCCACAGCTGAGAGCAATTGTTTGAACCACGATTTCATCTTCTCAAAATCTCTATTCATATTTGCACGATCAGATAACCACGTTGATAAAGTGGATTTGCAAAGCTGAACAATGAATTTTATATTATTATCACATAAACGGATTAGACAATGTCATGTGGCAAACCTCCATTGTGATGTAGAGAAAAGACCATCCTTCCTTGTATTCAAACTAAAAAAAATATTACACGAGTCATTATTATTTAAGCATCAACTCGCATATTCATTCGAACGTATCTCCTTGAGCAGCCGCGCATCTGCTCTTGCCTAGATAACAAAAAATAAAAAAATAAAAAAAATAAATTCAGCTTTTCAATAATCACGTACTTGGAACCGTCCTGGTGGTGTTTCCACCCATGAATGATTGTATTTAACGATTCCGGAATGGTTGAGTGAATCGAGTGCGAGTACTTCCTTCAATGCCGCATCAACGGAATTTCTGAAATGTCATTATAACATTTTTTCTGGGATTTCTTACCCTGATTTAATCGCTATTTGCTTGACCGCATATCGCCTTTTTAATAGCTTGAATTCAGCTTCGAAAACGCATCCGTAGCCTCCCCAACCAAGTATTTTTATCGGCGTGAATTTTTCGTGAAACCTTGATTAAGATATTTCTGTTAATCAGTGAAAACAATTTTTACTCAGAAATGTATCCGTCCGGATCAGGTAGTTGCGCTTGCATCTGCACTATAATATATTGAAACGGATATGAATTTTTTCACACCTCTTTTATTTTGTCGCAGTTTTTTTTCCACTCTTCACTGACCGGCGTAGTTTGCTCATACTGGAATTTTATAAAATAAAAATAAAATATATATATATATATATAATAACTGACATATCCAGCGGGCAACAATGCAGCCATTACACAAAATTCGTTATTATCATCGTATTCCGTCGAAATCAAAACGTCGTCAATGATTGATTGGAATGAATCGGCGGAGCGAGCCTTTTTTCTTAACTCATTGTCATATTAGTATCATCTATGATAAAACTAGCTCAACTCACTCAATTCCCAAAGGTTCTAGAATATCCAAATATTCGAGATCGACAGTGAATAACTTATCGTATTTATTTGTTATTCGGTTAATCAAATCGAACGTTAATGAGCGTTCTATAAAGAAGAAAAAAAGGGTTAATTGTGGTTAACATTTCCGAGTTCAAAGAAGAAAGAAACTTGTGCAAAATGAGCGTTAATGAGCGTTCTATAAAGAAGAAAAAAAGGGTTAATTGTGGTTAACATTTCCGAGTTCAAAGAAGAAAGAAACTTGTGCAAAATGAGCGTTAATGAGCGTTCTATAAAGAAGAAAAAAAGGGTTAATTGTGGTTAACATTTCCGAGTTCAAAGAAGAAAGAAACTTGTGCACCAGCCTGATATGAAATAGAAGTATCGTGAAGTGGGACGATAGAAACTGTAGTTAACTTGTTTATGCGTGGGCATCTGAAAAGTGATCGCTGGCTAGACAAAGCGACACATTACGGATAATGAGTGAATACCTCAAGGAGCAGCACATTATCACTCAATTGGCTGATCTCAGGATCTTCGATATCGGGATTCTTCCTTTCGAAAATAACTTGATCTCTGACAAAAAGGTAAAGGTAAAGGTGTGTCAACGTCAAGCGATTTTACAGTCGTGGCCAGCTATTATCTCCGAGAACTTGACCCTATATTTTATTTGCTATACGCACTTCAGAACTGCCAGCAGATACGCATCTTTCAATTCTTCATCCGAGCAATCGACCGTAACGGCATCTTCCGGATCGCCCCACGTTCTGTAGGCGGACATCTGGCCATCCACTAGTCGTGTCCACAGATTCTTGCCTCTCACAATACGCTGCATTGCGAAACATCCCGGACTCCATGTCTCCTGAATACGCGATTTTTGACAAGCAATTAAGAAAAAAACTGACTGACCTCCACTCGATCACGCACGAAAGATATAGCAATAGAATCGGGCGGCGCGAATACAGCCTTGTGAATCTTCAATTTATTGTTAGTGCGTTGGATTGCAAAAACAGGCAATCACCTTTTCTTGAAATTTGAAATACACTGCATTACCAATCGCAACGGGGAAGATTGTCTCAGGAAGATCGATAGAAATTTCGCGGCCTCTGATGTATATTGTATTAATTTCATTCAGTCCGTATTTTCATATCTTTTCGATTTTTTTCCGCGTTTTGTAGCGAGTTGGGTGATTGTCAAGTGTCTCTACCGAACGGGCAACAGACCACACGAATTGCAGAGAGCGCACCCATTCATTTTTCATATCTCCCTGTTCGGGGATATTAACAAAAAACTCGAAAAATATAATACTCACTCCCACTTCACGTACAATCGCTGATTCGAATACAAGTAGAATATCGTTCCTGAAAGTAAAATTTGAGCCGAACTATTCTAAAAAAATATATGAAGTTGCACGATTTATTGTATTGTTTCAACTAACCATCATCGACTTGAAATATCTGAGTATCAAATGGTAATGGTTCCACCGGGGTGAACCGTAGAATATCCTCCTTGTCCATTTCCATTCCTGATGAGATTTACGCATTGAGAACGATCAAAAGATACGATAAAGAAGCGAATAAGCGAAATTGGTCGGTAAGAGAAGAAAAACGCCAACATTCATGCAGGCTAGGGATGGCTAAACAGAATTTATAACGGAATGATGAATTGATTTTCCCTCTCATTCTTCCAATTCACTTATTCTGTAATCGGTGTCTTTCCAATTCATTTTTTCTGAATCATATCAGATTTCTGAAATTTATGTGAAATCGATGAAACCTATGCGAAACAACGAAAGATTCATTTAAAAGATTCACACCGCGCCTCGCTCAGCGATTTCGGAAGAATGATCATTCCAGAAATTCTGAAATGATTTTTCATTCCGCATAGAAAATGAGGAGACCACTCTCCATTACGGAATGAATGAAATGAGGGGAGGGGGATTGCATTATTCCGTTTTCCGTTTAGCCATCCCTAATGCAGGCGATGAGGCATTGCACCGACAGATTTGTAGAGATCATGTTAGGGTGAAGAATACGTCTCTCTATTCCGCGTGCCCTCTCGCATCTCTTAACGATGAGAGAGCACGCGGAATGAAGAGACGGATTCTTCACCCTGATATCACTAATGCCGAGTCGCTCTCGTTGCTCACAATCAGAGAGGCGAGATTGTGTGTCGATCGATGAGATCGCAACACCCATTGCGAGAGAAAGAGCATGGAGAAAAAAGATTGAGAGAAATTGCGAGAGGCATGACGGAAATGTAGCTTTCAAGAGAGTCATAGTGAGAAACGCGCACCTCTGGGAAAGGAGGTGTGTTGCGTGCGTGGTGTAGAGGAGAGTGTGGTTTCGCGGAACTATGCATTCCTCTTTTTGAAAAATGTTAACTTTATGAGTCATGCTTACTTTCCTTCATAGTCGTAAAAAAACATTGCGAAAACAGGCCTGGAAAAAAAACCTGGTCAATTCATGTATCCTGAACAAACTAACTCCGATTTTACGAACAGTCTATTTGAAGGATATCTTTCCAACTAAATATTGTGTCTTTAAAACGCGGTCTGCGAAAGAACGTCGGGATCCGGAGCGGATGTGGCACAGTACTAGTTCGAATGGAACCAATTCCAATTCGCTCATGGCTGAACAAGGTCTGAGAATATCCTGAAAATGACGGAGAAGCACTAGCTAAGGACGTTATATCATTATCTCTGAGGTGCACCCCTTTTGATTCTCATGTTATCATTGACCAGCATCTGAACGAGTGAGATTCATGTTAGCGATCAACCCACCCACTCA
Source organism: Pristionchus arcanus (assembly GCA_900490705.1). Taxonomy (NCBI): domain Eukaryota; kingdom Metazoa; phylum Nematoda; class Chromadorea; order Rhabditida; family Neodiplogasteridae; genus Pristionchus; species Pristionchus arcanus. Next base: position 24,959 of record LS485327.1, read on the forward strand.
ATTGTACTTTTTGGATTCGCTATCGAGCCTACGGTAGCTACAAGTGAGAAAGAAAAATGGGAACGAGAATATTACAGCGATCACTCTCGTCTGATGTGATCCATTTATATGAAAACTTTCCACAATTATCACTGTCGCGATCGGGTTCAGTGGGTAGAATAAGCTTTATCTCTTCCTCTCCTCTCTCCTCAAGAGCACAAAAATGTCCTCTAAGGAGAGGGTGTGTGTGTTTCGGACATAGGCGCGGAAAAGTTTTTTTTTCAATGTGTAGTTGGTGGTAACCAACAATCTTCAACCAATTTGAAATATTATTTTCGAATGTATTTAGCATTGCTCGCATCGATTGTTGGTATGTGATGGATAAAAGGGGCGCCGATTAGCAGTCATCGGTGACGAGTGGGAAAGGTGTTTTAGTGTTCATTCTTCAGGCTCTCTCGCTAGTCATACAACGTGATAGAGTGTTCAAATGAGAGAGATTGTGCGTTTACGATTGAGACCGATAAGAGTTGGAGGCTTTTACCTGCATTGGACTGGAAAGATTTCGTTTTCTTTTCGCGCGCTGCAATTTTAAATTGAATGATTCGTTTGCAATTAATTTCTGTCAAGGATTTTTTATTAATTATTTTAAGAAATCCGAAATTTCTGACATGAAAGATTGTTCGGTTGTAAGAAGATTTGCGAGCACAGTGGAACAGTGGACTAACGGCGAAGTTGAAGCGATTCAGGTGAGTTTTATAAATAATTTTATCCTAAAATACGATTGACGAAGGTTGTTTCCCATGCAGTGACTGGACGCCGGTCATCTCTTTGATGATTTGGAAGATAAATCGTCAACTAGTTATCTAAATCTTAATGCCCACATACTGACCGCCAGTGAGATAACTTCGCACTTAGGGTTGATATGTGTTTAAATTACAAACGAGGCACTACATCTATCATGGTGATTAATAGCCCATGCCAGTCACCTTCCAATTAACATCACCTCAATTTTCAGTTCAAAACTGATCATGATATTCGATTTCTGGGCATCGGAGTATACATCGGAGAAGGGGACAGCAGAGCAAAGTCAGTTCCCAATCGTATTTGATTTATTGACTTTTCTTATACATTTTTAAGAAATCATCATTCTAGAGCTAATCTATTGAGAATTTATGACGATAATGAGAATACAGGAGAACTAGTTGCGACTTCGGGCGAAGTTTTCTTTTAAGAAATTTATTTGAAACTTTAATACTATTTTATATAGTTTTCACCGTTATTTCATTGAAATAGCATAAATATAATTATTATTATTATTTGATGGCCCAACGCCTAATAATAACTCACGATCAGGAAACTCTTCACGGCGTGAATTGCTTTCCAAATGGCATTGCTTGTCTCGCATTCACAGATCCGGTGCTAATCCGTGCACATGAGTGGCATATTATCTCCGCAGTGATAAGGTGCATAATTCATCAAAATTTTTAATGCTACCGTCGTTGAATATGTTAAAGTTAAAATTGCTTCCACAATCAAGGCGATTTTACAGTTGTCTTGAGACAAACACGCCTGATGGGGTACACAGGTAGGGCCCGGTACGGCGGGGCCAACGTGATCCCTTGCTGGCCAGACTTCTAGGGCACGTTTAACTTTCGTAACCGGAGTTACTACCAATTTTCCGACCCCTGGGGGATAGGAAGGCTTGGTCTGCCTCGGCGGGGGATTGAACTCGGTACCCTTCGAATGATCGCTGGCGCCTTATACCACTCGGTCTCGTTGAATATGATCAGAGTCTAATTCTGTCTTCTTTCAGAGGTAATCCATCTAATAGAGGACACGATGGCAAAGAACGAATGGAATCGGACGGAGTTGCGTTCAACTTCGGGTACTCAAATCTTTCAAAGGGAACAACGCATGTTGAATTTGGGCAGATCCCGGAAATATATTTCGAGGTACACATCCATTCAGATGGTCATACTTTCTTAGTTCAGAAATACAGATTGAGAAACTATTTTTTGTATATATTATAAAATTTTCGCAGAAAGTTCATCTCGAGCAGAAGAATAGTGAAGAACAGTCAGTGCAGATCCAAAAATTGCACGCTGAAATTGACATGGTGATTATTATGATATTTCTACGCATTTTCGTATGTAGCTCATTCCGAAGAATTTGAAAAAAATTTGTTTTCAGTTACGAGTTGCTCTTGACGAAAATTCGAAAATGGCAATGGAATACCAGACGAAAAATGGAGAACAATTGAAAGAGATCGAAGAACAGAATAAGAACGTAAGATCGGAATAGGATTTTGTTATTGTTATTTAAAAAGTGATAATCTAGTACAATTTCAGCTGCAAACTGCACTAAACAAACTTGTAGAGAGCTCAGGGAAAATAGAAAAGAAGAATGAAGAGCAAGAAAATCGGATCGATGAGTTGGAAAATAAGTACAAACGGCAACTTATGATGGTAAAAGTTTCTCTTCATAAATGATAATTCCAATTTTTAAATTTCAGGTCGGCAGAAGCGGGAATGAACCGGAATAACTTTCTGCATGTGCAGATTTTCAGTTGCCAGCTATCGGATAAATATATTTTTTTTCTGATATCGTTCACATCATGCTAAAGAAACATTCGGGATCGAAGTTCGAACAGAAACGAGTGCAAATTTAAAGGTAAAAAATTGAACAATCTTGCACATGATGAGGAATTGTAACGATAGCGAGATGTATAGTCGCTATTTTCTCGTTGTCGTGAGATTATTTTCAATTCCACTTGTAGCTGACCTTTGACGAACGTTCGAGGGGGCGGAGAAAGGAAGAGGCCGGGAGGAGGCGGTAGATCAAGTGTCCTCCTCCCCCCTTCCTTCCTCCTTCCTCTCCCCTAAACAATCAATATCTCGCTAAACAGCACATCTCATTTGCTGAGCATTTCAAACGCACGATTCTCATGGTCAAAGAGGCGAGATATTGTGTCAAATGAGGAGATCGCAACACCCATTGCGAGAGAAAGAGCATGGAGAATAAAGATTGAGAGAAATTGAGAGAGGCATGACGGAAATGTAGCTTTTCAAGTGAGTCATAGTGAGAAACGCACACCTCTGGGAAAGGAGGTGTGTTGTGTGCGTGGTGTGGAGGAGAGTGTGGTTTCGCGGAACGATGCATTCCTCTTTTCGAAAACGTTAACTTGATGAGTCATGCTTACTTTCCTTCATAATGGTAAAAAAACGAATGTACTTAGCACTTTTTTCTTTTCTCATGCTCTAATTTTGGACTTGCTGACCAATCATCGAATATCTCTTGAAATGCATGAAAAATGTCTATTTTTGGTTATTAATCTTTGGTATACTATGATTATTGCTGATTTCACCAATTTCAAACACCTATAAACGAAAATTTCATTCACTTGATCTCTCAATCCTTCTTTGTTTGTTCACCGTCTTATCATCCTTCGTTGTCCAAGTGACAAACGCGCGTTTTATTGTGAGGACAAGGGATTGATACGGAAAGGTACTCATAAGAAATCTCGCTTTTCACGCTGTTCACATTCGTTATTTGTTATTTGCTGTTATTTTTCATTTATTTTGTTCGCTTACTTTCGTGTTAACTACGATGTTGATTGTTAGATCTATGGCGGGTGATGCTGACACCCATGTACTCCCTCACCAGCTTTAGGACAATTCTTGACGTTTTTTTTCGATAATCGCGTGATCATATTTTTGCACCCCGCCTCTATTTTATGAGCGACTATCTCAGATTTTGAACAAATGTCTTCAGAGGCCTGGAACTAGGGGAAAAGGTCGATCTCAGGGATCCGTTCCATACTTGCACAGGTAGTAGCTCTCGGTGGGCTGAGCACGTACGCCACATATGAGCCGACCGCGACGCGTCTGAGTCGCGCTAGAGCGCGCCAAATTTAAAATTCAATTTTTGAAATTTTTTCCCCGAGCGTCCAATCCATTCCATATGTGTGCCAATCGACTCCAATGCCCACCCTGATCATTTTTATGTTGGGTTCGAGCATACATGATTTCGTCATCGTGACGAAAATTCGATTTCAAATTTTCATTATTTTTTTCTAAATTCAGGGTATTGAAAAAGGAAACTTTTTATTTCTGAATATAATGCGTACTCCTCAGGAGCACCAAATAAAAATTTAAAAACCGAAAAAAATTGGTACCAAAAATGAGAAATAAGGAGTTGTATATGTACGAGAATTTGAAGAATGTGTATTTGTTTTGAAGAGTGTCTATTTTCAGTTGAACTTCGGGATGATATAATCACTCTTCAACAATTCAAGTGATATAAAGTCAGAAAACACAAAAAGTTCACAAGTTTGAACTCTTTTGAAAAATCGATTTTCACAACTCTGAAAAAAAAATCAAGATTTTCAAACTTCCCAAATGTATTCCATTCAAAGTCATATTTCATCCACTGGTTGTTTAATGTTTTTTAGTACTGTTATCTGAACTCCTCGATGCTTGGCAAATACATGTGGCACTGACCGGATTCGAACTCCCAACCGTCGGATTTCGATGCAAGTGCGTTATCCACTAAGCCATGATTTTAGGATAAAAAGTATGTGGATAAATTTTGCTCTAATTGCCACATGTGAAAGACCAACCAGTGTATTTTTAGGCGCTGTTTAAAAATAAAGTCAGTTCGTGATAATCGGTTGCGGTAGGCATAAAACACCTGTTTTCTCATTTTTGGTACCAATTTTTTCCGGTTTTTAAATTTTTATTTGGTGCTCCTGAGGAGTACGCATTATATTCGGAAATAAAAAGTTTCCTTTTTCCATACCGTGATTTTAGAAAAAATAATGAAAATTTGAAATCGAATTTTCGTCACGATGACGAAATCATGTATGCTCGAACCCAACATAAAAATGATCAGGGTGGGCATTGGAGTCGATTGGCACACATATGGAATGGATTGGACACTCGGGGAAAAAATTTCAAAAATTGATTTTTAAATTTGGCGCGCTCTAGCGCGGCTCAGACGCGTCGCGGTCGGCTCATATGTGGCGTACGTGCTCAGCCCACCGAGGGCTACTACCTGTGCAAGTATGGAACGGATCCCTGAGATCGACCTTTTCCCCTAGTTCCAGGCCTATGTTCAAAATCTCAGATAGTCGCTCTTATATTATCAGATCTATGGCGAGCGACGAGAACACTCTCGTATTCACAAAAGCGGATACTCTCGCCACTCCGCCGAACGCGCATTACTCAGTTACAACGACGCACATTTTTCAGCTGGCAAATGGTAAGTTTTTCGTGGTAATTTACAACCAATGAAAAATGAGCAGTCGCGGTTATTTTGTATTCTTTTAAGGGATATAATTGAAACATATCCGTTGAAAAAATAAATTTTCAGGAACAATATTCTATCACCGCTTCTTTGCTTTCCCACAGACTATCCACGTCATACATGAGTGAGTTCCGTAGTTTCTTCATTGGTTCTAATTCTGATCGCGTATCAATTGGCTCAATTTTTTAGGGGGAAAGAGATAGTAGCTCAGTTGCCGAATGACAATGACTGTTTCGGCGTGCACGGAAATGCTCTCTACTTTGAATCTTTGTCAAAAGTGAGGTGGCCTTCTCTCTTTTCATGCGATATTCCCGAAACTCAGATTCAATCAAATCGATTGTGACTGATTCAAAATAATGATTTTAGTTCTACAAAGCGTCCATTTCCTCAGCCGAATCGGCAGTTTCCATCACCTTCCTGCGAAGTCTGCTCGAGGTGAGAAGTAGAGCTGGCAGTGGGGACAATTCGTCTCTTCATTGTGCGTGTTCTCTGGTCGGTCGGAGTCCCAAGAGAGAACGCGGAATGAAGAGACAGATTCTTAACCTGGACAGCCCTAGGGCGGAGTCAGATACCTAAGTGGAGGTGATAGAATTCATGCCAAATCGCTAATCATGCGCGTAATGGAAATTTTTTTTAATAAAAATCGACTACAAGTTGTGGTTAAATTGGCAAGTTTTTTTTAATTATAAATGATTTTTTTTTAATTTTAGGGTGAAGACGTACACAACGGCGCATTGTGCAGTAGGAAAAGGAATGGAAAGAAGTTCGTTTATCGAATGTGTGATCATCCGGAATCCGATGGCATCGAAATTCCCGAGGAAGCGGAAAAGATGGAGGGCCTGGTGCTCAGCGCGATCGTTGGGTTTGTAGCTTATGTTAAGAAACTACGGAAGAATTTGAACTATTTTTAAAGAGTGTCGGAAATAGTGAATTACTCCCATGCACTCAATTCAGGAACAAGATCTTGTACCGGCAAGTTAACCCTGAGCTGAAAGAACCTGTGGCGCGGAAGCTGGGCGAAAACGCGATCGTTGTAGATGTAATATTTTATTTTATTATTCTATTTGAGTCGAAGCAGAATTGGTAGCTGAATACAACGAGCACAAATTCGCCCCAATTTGAAAATTCCTGAAAGCGCCAGAGATATATTTACATATTTCGAATTTAGAAAATGTACACAACTTTCCTGATTTTTTCAGCTTCCATTCTCCTATCGTCCGAGCTTTCTCGCACACACTTCATCGCAATTCATATATTTCATTGATGGCGTCAAATTGCACACTCTGGACATTGAAAAGCTCGAATTTTTGGCGCCGCTGACGTTAGGGTAAGTCAATTATGTTATTTTTTAGACTTTATATATAAAATTCACAAGAACCTATTCGCATATTGAGCGGCCGAATTTTGTAAGTTGGATCTCAGACCCGGAAAAAAAGGTGGCAATCCAAAAATTATTGCTGATGATTTCAGCGTGCCCGTCCTTGCCTTCGGAGGCGTTCGCAATGGAGTGATCACTATTCTTAGCGGAGAAGAAGCGAGTACGAACTGGATTGCGACTGCTCGATTGCCCGATGGATACGTGAGTTTGTTATTGTTTGTTATTGTTATTGTTGTTTTTGTTATTATTGTTAGTGTTGTTTTTGTTATTGCAAGTTTCTTCGAGTTTTCGAACTTCTTCGATTTTTGGCCCATGAAACAACAAAATTAACAGTTTAGGAGGGGATGAGAATGATGGGGAAAGAATGTTCTGTGAAAAATGACTAGGCCAAAGATCGAAAATGTTCAGAATTTTCTTCATCTCACTTTGCAAATTGCATTTTCAGGTGGCCAAGTTCATCGAGCACGCTGTTGATGATATTTAACACGTCCAATGAGCATTCCAAGAATGTAGTTATATATAAAAACAGTAAAATGTTTAATAAATCAAATTTCATCAGTAGTGACTGTTGTTTCGTGAGCTTATCGACGATTCAGCTCAGTAGGACAATTGAGAAACCCGATTCTGGGGAGGTTTGTGTTGATGCTGCTGAAAAAAGTGAGATGTTTCATCATCATGCCCACTATTCATCTGTTTCTATTGAGCTAATCGACAGAACGAATTCAATAATTGAAAATCGCTAAATCTTCAAAATATCATGACATAAATGAGTGCGCGAGAATCTCTGCGCATTCCGGCCGCTCCGTGTCTTTGGGATTAGTCAACCACGTTACGAAGTGTTCCTGAAAAATTGTTATCCTTTACACATCTTCCACATTTTATCTTCTCACAACGTCAGGCAAACTGCTAAGAATTGTGTTTGGTTTGCCTCGGCGATATTTCTCGAATGCCTGCGATTTGTTTGTTGATTTTGTTGATTTTTTTTAAAATTAACAATACCTCTTCCGCCGCATCATCCGAAATTGGAACGCAGATTTGTGCAAGAATCAGCCCGAGGGCGAAGATGTCGACTTTTGCTGAGTATCCGGACCACCCACTCTGGAATTAATAGGCTTTGCGTTTAAGAGATTTTTCTCGATCGCAGAATGCTCACACCTGCTCCGGCGCCATGTACAATGAAGTGCCCCTGCCCATTGTTCGTGTCATCGCGACCTCCTGGCCGTTCCTTATTGCACGATCGGCAACAATTCCGAGATCACAGATCTTCAACCGATTATCGTCCGCGAAAAGAATGTTACTGGGCTGGAAGTTCTTAATTTGCTCAAGCAAGTCACGTGATTCGCCTACCTTCAAGTCGCGATGGATCTTCCCATGTCCATGGATGTAACCAACTGCTGAGACAATTTGCCGGAACCAAGATTTCATTCTTTTTTGATCCCGATATTCGTTTTCACTAAGCCAATCGACGAGAGTGAATTGGCACAACTTCAGAGATGATATTTCATACGATTTTCTTTGTAATTATACCTCCATTTGTATGTAGAGAAAGGAGCAGTCATCCTTGTAGAAAAACTGGAAAAATCTGTTGAAGTGGGAAAGAATTCGAATATTTCATACTTGTTCATCAGACTCCAGCTCCTCCAACAACAACTCGTCTTGCCAACTCTGAAATTTTGCTATATTTTGCAATATACATTCTCGAGCTGATCAAGACAGCAAAAAAGAGCAGGCGAAATTAGAAAAATGATTCCAAACGATCGCGATACTTGTTTTCCAGAAATGGAAACGCAATAGGAGTATGTACTTGAATTGAAACAAAGTGACAAGAAATACCTGCCATCCCTCGGGTGGTTCTTCCTTCCATGCGTCATTATATCGCACAATGTTAGGATGGTCGAACGAGGCCAGCGCCCAAACCTCCGTCAAGGCCTTGTTTTTCTCTTGTTCTCTGCAAATTGGGCGATTTTTTCTACAAATATAAATAACTTCTTTATTTGTCGAGTATTCTTTTCTACCATACAATAAATCAAATAAGTGCCCTCACTTTCCACGGAGAGGTATTCGCTTGACTGCGTATTTCCACTTGTCCATTCTGTTTTCTGCAGCGAACACGCAGCCATACCCGCCCTGTCCAAGCACTTTGAGTGGCTTGAATGTAGATTGGAACCTGAACAAGATCACAGCGTTATTGTAATAAGATCTGCAAAATTACTCGGAAATGAATTCATCTTCTTCGTCGTCATCAGATTCGGATTGTTGCTGGCTCCGCTTCTTCGTCTTTTCCGACTAAAAGCCAGTAGTAGACACACATTTTCGCGATTAAAAAAAGAGATTTTTTAAAGCTTTTTTTTGAAATTATGATTTTTTGGACAATTTAGATGAAAATAAATCCTCACGTATCCTTTCGGCAGCTTCGCCGTGATCATCAGCGCCCTTCCTCCCCGCTCGGCCCTCACTGTAACCAACCCGTCGCGAACGCATCTGACTTCGATCGGTGGCAGGATTCCTCTGAAATTACAATAACCAACCAAAATATTTATTTCGTTATATTTGTTTTTAACCAACTAAAAACTGTCAAATCTAGTGAAGTTATTTCGAGCGCTCCCCGCTCGCGAATAACGCTCGAGCGAACTACACTTGTCAAATCTACTTACGTGAAACGCAGCGCGGGCAGCAATTCCATCGTTTCGAAGTCGGCGACGAGGAGACGAACACCGTGAACGACGTAGAAGAAGGAGCCATCCTGGGCGGGCGCATTCTCCCCCGAGACATCCACCCGAGGTCGCAGCTGAAAAGCGGCCGATAGATTTTGGACAAATCTTCGGTAAAGTTACTCTTGCACTGAATTGAATGATGATGCAACTTCATAGTTGCACTTGAAAAGGCATTAGTATATCAGTGATCACCAATCTTGATTCGAAAACGTATGAATTCGTTACGTATCTCACACATTACCTCAAGCAGAATGATGTTGTCACTGAGCGCTCGCAGCCGATGTTTCTCGTCATGCCCGGTACTCGTGCTAATGTAGACCAGCTTGTTACTGTAATGAGATAATCATTTAATGGCTTATTCCTTTTCGCAATTTCAAATGACCAAAATCAAACCCTATCGCATCCAGCAAGTATCTCCTTTCCAGCTCCTTCTCTGATAGATCGACAAGGATCCCGTCGATCTCGTTCTTTTCGTATGCTCGGTACACATACTCCTTCCCGTCTCGCTTGTTGGAACAAATCGCTCCCCACGACAAGTTTTTCTCGTACTGAGATGAACAGGGATTACTCCAAGCGCTCGGAACGAAGCGCATCTCCGATAGGAATCGAGAATTTGTGTGCAATGTTTTGCGCAACAAAATTAGAAGATCGTTTAAAAACCACTTATAACAATAAAAAAGGGAAATGGTTAACAAAACCTTGTCTTGTTCTCGCAGATAAGATACAGTAAATTCGGAAGGTGGTGAGAAAACGGCTTTGTAAATCTGAACTGTGGCTTAGTTGAAATAATAATAAAGACAAGAGACCTGACTCCGGCTGTTTTGAAAATATACTGCATTTTCATGAGAAACATAAGTAATTATGTTATCATCTGGCATTGCTGCTTCAATTTCTTTACCGCTGAAATGTTTTCAAGAAACGGTTAATGAAAAAAAGAGCACTCACTCAAATTTTACGTAAAATCTCAATCTCTCAGGGGCAGTTTTTTGGTAATACACTATAGTCCCTGAAAAATGGCATCTATAATAATTCACTCGAAGACTCGTACCATCTTTTAGCTGCATAAAATCCGTGTTCTCAGGTAGAATCTCACTGGATATTATTTGTAGCACTTCATCAGGCATTTCCGATGTGAATAACGTTCAAATAAAACACGAAAACAAAAAATAACACTGAAAAGAAGTTCCTCTTAGAGATCCCAATCTTTGATTTCACATGAGTAAACCGACCGAAATATTCGCTGATAAATAGGAGTCAATGCACAGGAAATGCATGGCGAATTGGAAAGAGAATTGAGCGCAATAGTTTCACTTTTCTTCTTCTTATCAGTGACAGATTTATCTCGAGTGAGGAGCGGACTCATACATGCAAGTGATCTTTATTATTTTCTCACAGCTTTACTCTAGAGACAAAATAATAATACAAAGTTTTGTTGAGCACAACTATAATTTACAAAAAAAAATCTAAGTGAGAAGTGGGTGTTCTAGAATTTCGCTGCACTCTGGGCGATCATTTTCTTCTCGTGCCGTGAGCCAATCGACTATTTCTCTCTGAAAATTTTGACATGAAGTGCCATAAAACTCGCATTCTTACAACTTCAGGCAAGCAATTGAGTATAGTATTCGGTTTGCCGGTTTGATAGTTCTCGAATACCTGGAATGTTACCATTGCTTTTATGAAAGACCTTCTCAATTACTAACCTCCGCGCATTCATCCTTAGTCATCACAATGAATAATTCGGCCAGAATCAGTCCAAGTGCAAACACGTCAACCTTCGCCGTGTAATTCCAGCCTCTCTGGAAGCGTTTTTTTGTCGTCAAAAATAGTTTTCCCAGTTTCAAACCTGCTCGGGTGCCATATACATGTCAGTTCCCCTCGCCGACGTGCGATCCGAACTCCCGTCCTGTCCTGCGCCCTTCTTGAGTGCACGATCAGTCACGATTCCAAGATCGCACAATTTCAGATGATCATCGCTCGCGAAAAGAATGTTGCTTGGCTATAAAAAGTTCGCAGTCAACATTTTTCACCCTTTTACCTTCAAATCGCGATGCATCTTGCCCTTGTCGTGGATGTATGCAACAGCCGAAACTATTTGTCGAAACCACGACTTCATTCTGCCAGGCTCTCGTTGATCATTGGCTCCAAGCCACTCGGCGAGAGTCGATTTGCAGAGCTGATTAGGAGAATTTGGATATTTGGGGAATGAGTACTGACCTCCATTTGGATGTAGAGAAACATGGAGTCATCTCTGTATTTGAACTGTAATTGATTGATTATCCAAAAAAAATATTGTGCTGACTCACACGTTGTTTGGACTTTAGCTCCTTCAGAAGCTGTTTGTCAGACGATCTCTGAAATATTACAAAATGGAAAAAAAATATTTTTTAACCATTTACCTGCCATCCCGCCGGAGGTTCTTCCTTCCATGACTTTTTGTACGCAACGATTCCCGGGTGATCAAATGATGCCATAGCAACAACTTCTCTCATCGCCTCTTCCATATCTTTCACTCTTCAAAACAACAATACACGAATGATAAACATCACCGCTTACCTTCCCCGCAACGGGATTCGTTTCACAGCGTATCGCCACTTGTCCAATCGGTTCTCAGCCTCGAAAACGCAGCCGTATCCGCCTTGACCGATAATCTTGACAGTCTTGAACTTGGATTGGAACCTAAAGCTTTGCATGACTGATGAAAATACAAGGAGCTTACTCAGATACGTAAGCTGTTGCAGATTCTGTTTGTGCGTCCTAAACAAATGTGATTGTTCCCGTTTATATATAATCCACAAACCTCATTACTGACTGTCCGCGATCCGACATCGTACTGAAAGAAAAAACGTTGTAATTTTTTTAAAGATATGAGCAAAAATTAGTCCGCACATATCCCTCCGGCAGTGGTGCGCTCAACAGCAGGAACGCTTCCTTGTCGTATATCGGATAGTAGAATTCCGTGCGCTCGAACGCATATCCCATCGCCGTTATCGTGCCTTCGTGCACGCCCGCGATACAAGTCAGCGCGAATCCACTGAAAGTAAGAATTCTTTCATGTTCGGAATAGTATGTTTTCCGCATCTCTGCAACCAAAATTACGGATTTGTAGATGTCCTGCTCACAACATTTTATCATTTCGTCGAGCGTCAGTTGACTGAAGCGTTACCCCGACTGGAGCGGATGCAGGAACTCCATGGTCGCCGTATCAAGGATGTAGAGATTGTCCGTGCCAGCAACGTAGATGAACGCGTCTTGAATGAGCACGCGAGTGCGCGGCTTCTCGCCTGCTACCTGAAAATATCGTAAGAATATCTTCCACGAGTAGCGGCCCATTGACGAACGTTCTAGGAGGTGCCAGGTAGCCTCGTCCACCACCCTTCTTTCTTTTTTTGGGGGCTCTCTTATCTCGTTTACGACGGAGAATTTCGTGCCTCTTACTGGGGTAATTTTCAGAGAAAGATGACTCACTTCCAGCAGAAATGCATTTGCACTCAAACTTGTGAGCTTCGGACGATTCGCGTATTCTTCGCGCAATGTCGTAACGTAAAAGATACGTCTGCTGTAATTACGATGACGTGATGAGGCGAAAATATGACTGAATTTGCAGCTCTTACCCGAATACGCCTAGCAGCCACAGGCTATCGATGTCGTTCTCTTCGAGCACGTCAGAAGGGAGATCGACAAGAATACCGTCATCTTCAAGGTCATCGCACATCCGATAGACGAACTCCTCACCGTCCCGCACATTGCTGCACAGCGCGCCCCAGTGCACCACTTCGTTCTGAGCAAGTTGTATTTAGTCCCTCTCCTTCACCGGTCTGAGACAGGCCGTGAATTCTACTCAACAAATCTGTTGTTTGCTGCTGATAAAGCACCAAACCTCGGCAACGTCTCGCAAGTAGGTCACAATGATTCCTTTATTGGGTGCGTACACTGCCTCAAATATCTTAAAAAAAATAGCTTTTTTCTGCGGTTCGTATAATTTTAGCTCACTTTCCCATTGGCGTCAAAGTAAATCGCATTATCGTAAGCTCCGATCGAATTAATTTCTCCGCCGGGTATGTCCGCATCAACCTCAACGCCCCTAAAACAGAATCAAACGTGACGAATGATGTGAATGAAACTCACTCCTTTTTGACATACAGCCGTTTCGGTTCGGTGAACTTGTGGTAGAAAATTGTCCCTGAAAGAAGACGATTTGGAGTTGTAGTCGATGATCACTAACCATCACTGATTTGATACGTAAACGTCTCGTTCGTGCACACCTCAATAGTTGTGATTGTTAGTGGTGGTCCGAAGCTGTCCATGTCTAAATGATGACTTTTATTAGAGCAACTTGATTTTTTAGGACTGTCAGAGCGAAAAATCGGCCTGTTTATTCCTTGTACTCTTTCCCTGATCAGAGGGATCAAAGATCACGTGGAATAAAGAGATGAGGCATTATCCTGAGAGCTTTATTCTCTCTGCTCATACTTTCGTCCGCTTCATTGCGCAGGTACTCCTCTCGAAGGGTTTCCTCCTTTCTTGTGATGTTCGGACTCTCCGATCTGGTCGAGGGATGTGATGCTGGAAAAGAGAGTACATTTGAAATTACCTACGAATGAGTTTCGCAACTAAACTATTAGTTAAAAAAATAGACAGACCTGTACTTGAAGTTTCGCTCAAATGCGGTTTCAGCGCATCCTCAGTCGTGAACGTCTCAAACAGCTGAATAGGATAACGTTTTGTTTAATTTAAGTTCTGGAAAATATTTATTAACCCAAATTTGAATTATTTTCCCACCTGTTCACCGAGAGGGCCCATGCCGCGCAGCATTTCCAGTAGCACTGCGTCGGAGTTTTCAAACTAGAAATTGTTGGACCATCCTTATTTTGTAGCGTTTCTACATAGAACCCACACAGCCGGGGGGCAGATGTGCAAGCATGACGCAACTTGCGCCATCCACTTCGCCCTTCATAGTAATCACGCCTTCACGTACTCCAGCAATCGCCTCGACGGGAAGTGATCCTCTTAATGCGAGAGCTCGTGTGTCTGCGAAAGGAGGTGAGGTCATTCCTACCCAGTGTGAAGCGCGCGCGTGGCCTCCATGATTTCAGTATCTAGGCACATCAGGTAGCTGCCTTCCGTGAAATAAATATACGGAGATGAATCTTTGCCGACAAAGCAAACACATTTCGCATCTTCAACCTGCAAGTATGGCTATAGGAGAGAAATGGCTGTTCTCTAGACTCACATTTATGACAAGAACATTGTCGCTCAACTTTTCGATGCGGTTCTCGCTCCTTCTTATGAGGGCGTTTGCGAAAGAATCGGACAAATCTGGAGGGGTTTGGCACAGCTCAAAAATATAAATTCTCTGAAAATTTGCGATTTGGGGTTCTTGAGGGTGCTGATGACGATGGGCACTTTCATTTTTAATTTTGGGCCCTCGTTGGCTCCAGACGACGTCACGTCGAAATCAGTTTTTTTCGTTTATCGGCGTTCAAAAAAATTCCAATTTTAGGCGAGTATGGTAGTTGGGCTGAAATGTCATGCCGAATACACCTGTATGTTTCAAATTTCATGAATACCATTATTTATTGAGAAAATGGATTTCTTCGTAGAGTGGAAAGTGTTCAGCGCGACTAGGCTAGATCGGACCGGAATTCTATAAGGATTCCAAAATTGTTTTTCGCTTATTTTTCTTGCATGCCTGGAAGGTTTTATGATTTATATAGTGTAGCATCTTGTAAGTAAATTTTGCCATCTTTCCAGCTGTTTACAGCCTGTGATCTACCCCGATCGGAGGTTGTAAACAGGTCGAGTCTCACCGTCCGATCGACCCCTTCCCATCCTCCAATGACCTGTTCCTCTGGCGAGAGATCAGGGGAAATGAAGAGAGTGCAGATGGTTAGGGAGGATGGGAAGGGGTCGATCGGACGGTGAGACTCGACCTGTTTACAACCTCCGATCGGGGTAGATCAGGGGCTGTAAACAGCTGGAAAGATGACAAAATTTACTTACAAGACGCTACACTATATAAATCATAAAACCTTTCAGGCATGCAAGAAAAATAAGCGAAAAACAATTTTGGAATCCTTATAGAATTCCGGTCCGATCTAGCCTAGTCGCGCTGAACACTTTCCACTCTACGAAGAAATCCATTTTCTCAATAAATAATGGTATTCATGAAAATTGAAATATACAGGTGTATTCGGCATTACATTTTAGTCAGACTATCATACTCGCCTAAAATTGGAATTTTTTCGAACGCCGATAAACGAAAAAAACTGATTTCGACGTGACGTTGTCTGGAGCTAACGAGGGCCCACTATGAAAAATGAAAGTGCCCATCGTCATCAGCACACTCAAGAACCCCAAATCTCAAATTTTCAGAGAATTGATATTTTTGAGCTGTACCAGCCCTTGTTCGATTCTTACGCAAACGGCCTCTTATGTAGATCAGAACATTTCTGTAAAATGCCAATATTATGTTTTTGATTGGCTAGGCAATATGAGGATTTCTAACCAAAAGTATTTGTGTACCTGTGTATTCCGATCAATTTTGCGCCTTGTAGTTGTTCCTCATTGACATCCAGATGGATTCCGTCCGTTTTCGGATTCTCACTGCTCATTCGATAAATAAACTGCTTCCCATCCCGCACTCTTGAGCAAAGCCCATCCGAAACGATAGTTTCGCCCTGGAAAAAAATGAAATGTATAGCCAATTTGAAAGCCAACATGCATCAAGAGAAGTCATAAATATAATAAACCTCGACTAATTCTCCCCTGACAGTAACCGCAATCCCGTCTGTAGGGGAATAAACCGCTTTGAAAATCTGAAGAAAGACGTATGGCAAAGACATATATGCTTCTTCCCTTGCCTTGTTTTCTTCTGGAGCGACAAAGATTAAAGAATTTTCGTGGGCTTCGACATTGGCAATGTAATCGCAAGGCAAGGATGCTTCTATCTCCGTTTCTCTGAAAACTCCTTCTACGATCAGATTTTTTTAATTAGAAAAAAAACTCACCCCTGTTTCACGTACAGCCTCTGTGGACGTTTATGTTTAAAATAAAATAGAGTCCCTGCAAACAAGGAAGAGTGTGTGTTTTCACTTAGTTTATGGCGTAATACGGTACAATTTGATGGAAACTCTACTTACCATCTTCGATTTGGATGACATTCGTGTCTTCCGGTAACGAACCAAGTATCGTTAAGGGCCCGTTCGTCTAAGAATTGGACAAGGGTTGGCACAGTCAAAAAAGTTCGAGTTAATGAAACTCTGATTTACGTAGGTTCTTGAAGTTGCTGAAGACGATGAGCATATTCGGGCGACTTCATTTTCATGAATGCTTCTCAAAAATGGTTACTTTTGAATTAATTCAACTGTGTACTTTGAACCAAAAAAAAAGAATATATTTTTAAAGTAGAAGAACTAAACTGATGCTCAATGTTAGTGAAATTTCACTTGTTTACTTCCTCCTCTCGGTCGACAGCCACTCTCCACTGATCTAACACCTTCCTCGGCCTGTCCATCCTTCTCTTCCTCTACCACTCTCGCACGCACACACTCTCTCGTCACTTCTGGTAAAGATAAAGGGGTTAAATCAGTGGAGAGTTGCTATCGGCCGAAAGGAGGAAGAAAACATGTGAAATTACATCAAATTCTGAGGTGAGAACCTTATTTTCAGAAAATTAGCTCAAACGAGACAGAAAATTCAATTCAGCGACTTCAGCGACTGCAAGAACCCCGGAAAGCAGAGTTCGATTTGACTGTTCCAACAACCTCCGGATTTCTCCGATTCTTGCGCGAACGGGCTCTTAAATTATTATCAAGTCCGATCCATACCATTCTGAATATCAGTGCGTTCGTCTAAGAATCGCCACTTTCTTCTAAAATCCGTACAGCAAAAAGTGACTCGTTGGTTTTTTCACATATTTTGATAGCCCTAATGGTCCTCTATCGATTTCAGCTATTCTCATGTATCTGCGACCTTAATTGGCTTAACTACGGCAGGTCAAAGTTAGGCACTTTTTAGGGATTTTCTAACATAAAGCGGAACAATGACTTTCAAATGGGCTGAAAATCGGGTTCTAGGTAGGGTTGGCTAAACGATTGCGGGATTGCGGGCCCGCATCCCTCTCCCCCTCCCCTCGCCTATTCGTTGCGGGCCCGCAACGTGACCTCCCTCTATTGCGGGCCCGCAAACCTCGTATTGCCAACACTAGTTCTAGGGCTAGTTTCATGCGCTGATCACGCCTGTACACTTTATTTTTCATGATTCCAAAATTTGCATATTCATGAAAAATTCAATCGAACTTTTCTCGAAAACGAGGAAAAACGTAATTTTAAATTTTTGATATGTTGTAGCCACTGATCAGAGCTTTCGAACGCGCCCGGTCTCGCCTCTTAACGTGGGAAGCTTGATCACTAAATCCTTAAAAGCATGAAGTTCTAAATCGAGAGAAAACTCTCATTTCACTCTCATTCCGTGCCACTCGCCGCACTCGTGCGGTCTAGAATGATCGTTTTGCCTCACTCCAGACCGCACGGGCTCTGCGAATGGCACGAAATGATAGGAAATGAGAGTGAAATGAGGGTTTTCTCTCGATTTAGAACTTCACGCTTTTAAGGATTTAGTGATCAAGCTTCCCACGTTAAGAGGCGAGACCGGGCGCGTTCGAAAGCTCTGATCAATGGCTACAACATATCAAAAATTTAAAATTACGTTTTTCCTCGTATAAGAGAAAAATTCGATTGAAATTTTCATGAATATTCAAATTTTGGAATCATGAAAAATAAAGTGTACATGCGTGATCAGCGCATGAAACTAGCCCTAGAACCCGATTTTCAGCCCATTTGAAAGTCATTGTTCCGTTTTATGTTAGAAAATCCCTAAAAAGTGCCTAACTTTGACCTGCCGTAGTTAAGCAAATTAAGGTCGCAGATACACGAGAATAACTGAAATCGATAGAGGACCATTAGGGCTATCGAATTATGTGAAAAAACCAACGAGTCACTTTTTGCTGTACGGTGTGGTGGCGACTCTTAGGCGAACGCACTGATATAATTATATCTTGCTAGCGTGTTAATTCATGGGAATTTGCTTCTGAACAAATGCGATTCAACTCCACGAGATATTCATGAAAGGTATAGCGCGAGATGGAGAGGAGGAAAAGACCGCATTTTCTCTTATCAGTCGGCGTGAAGCGACATTTGATTACTCATCCTCTGATCTGTTGTGCGAGATGGGGGAAGGCTTTTTCGTTTAGAAACGAACTCACTTGTGTTCTCATGAGGGGTTGAGAATGAGAAAAAAAACAGAGAAGATCAGAAATGAACATTTAACAAAACCCTCTCATTTTCCCAATTGCTTTTCGTATTGGTTTACCTAATAAGCTGTCAGCAATTTCAAAATCCGGTATTTTTCAGGTGGCCAAGTGACGCATCGAAAAACACACCAGCAGTGCAATCACATATCTAAGATTCTTTAAAATGCTCAATAAATATATTTTTATCTGCGATATCATGTTTTCACACATAGTCAGATGGCAATTTCGCTGTCTCTAAATAGTCTCCATCCCTTCTCTTCGATAGGACAGTGATCATTCCTTCGTGAATTCCAACGATCTTAGTCACTCTACGTGGACAGTTCATCCGTCCTTCCATGTAGTCACTAAAATTGAGATAGTTGATGTAAGCACAATCTGAAATTCGGCTCACCCGAACGATAACGGCTTTAGAAACTGAAGAGTCTCCATGTCCAGAGTATCCAAATAGCCCTCATTCGTGAAATAGGCGAACCGAGACGAACCGCTAATAGTTGGGAAGGAAGAGCACCGGGATTCGGGCAACTGAAATTGGTTGAGTGTAAAAATAGAATTAAAATATATGTGCACCTCGACGAAAATTACATTATCGCTCAATATCCGAGCAGAAGGTCGGTTGATATCAGATCTCCTTTTAGTGTAGACGACTCTGCCCCTGAACACTGTTTTCCCGATCAGTAGCTTAGATTATCAGATCTCAAAATATGAGCCGCCGTCTCATAATTTCAAGCGCTCACATACCATTCGACCGATCGAAAGAATGGGTATGAAATGAAGAGACGGCGGTTAATATTTCGAGCGCAAATTCTCACATACCGATGAATGCCATACAGCATCATCTTCAAATGCTCTTCGGGTGCAGTGATGGTGATGTCATCCTTAATTCTCATAATTGCATTTACAATCAACGCGGCTTTTCCGATTGCGTTCTGTCTGTAAGAGGTCTACTACCTGACAACGCTTACCTTCTCCGGGTTATCACTCATTCGGTAGGCGATTGTATCCCCGTCGCCGAGGATTCTCGTGCACATTCCTCCAACATGAAGCTGTTCATTCTGAATGAATAATTGTGTAAAAATTGAAAGATATTAGATCCGGATAAGCTAGATGAAAAAAATGCCTCTAGCTGGTCCCTCATCCGTTCCACATAAAAGATTACGTTTTGGGAAGAGAAGGATGCTTTGTAGATCTGTAAACGTTCGAATTGCATTTCGATAATCGTCTCTCTTCATTTCGCACACTCTCTCACCGGTCAGAGTGGCGAGAGAGTGTGTCAAATGAAGAAACGATTACCCATATTTCGAACTCTAATCATAACTCCTCACTACCTGCTTGTTTGCTTCAAAGTATATCGCATTTCCGTGCACACACATGTAGTTTATCGAACCGGAAGGAAGTTGCGCGTTGACTTCACTATCCCTGAGAAAGTATGTGTGAACAAATATTTTGCCCCACAAACATGGCATCGCTTGCATGAGCAATTTGCCAACAATGATACCCACCGTCACTAGTGTCACGCTCGTGCGTCGGGTTCAAGTATACCCTCTCAGAAAGCAATCACGTTTATTTCTCATTCTATAAATGTGAAAACATGACTCACTCCCGCTTCACATAGAGCCGCCTCGTATATCGTCCGTAATAGAAAACAGTTCCTGAAATGATTCAAATGCGATGAAAAAGAATTCATGCTCTTCTTTCATGAAAAATACAGTTCACTTGCCGTTTTCTACCTGAAAGACAGCAGTGACGGCGTCTGATAACGGCTCTTCCTCGGTGAAATCCAACGCCCGGGTATCGGTCATCTTTAATTGCACAAATGGAAACCAGTAACAAAAACACAAGCAAAGCTATCTTACAGGCAAGAAACATAGAGCTCAAAGAAAGAAAACAATGCGCCCTTCAATACACAGCGTGTCAGACGAGTCAGATAATCCAATTATCGCGGCGGAGGGGGTCACGCGAGTCTCATTTCCCATCCCTTTCATTCTCGCCCCTCTCGAGCGATCAGCGCGGTTGCGAATGAAAGAATGAGAGAGATAATTGTGAAAAACGAGTCGAATTGGTTAAGTTTCAATAGATTTATCAATACAATAGATAACGTTTGGAATTAAATCTATTAATGACAATCGAAAGGCGGCGGTGTAGCGGAGTTACGGTCACATAACGAGGGAGAAGTACGTTCAGGACATGGTGGGCATGTTCGATCAATTCGATCTCTCTCCCACCATGGCCCTCCCGTTTCATGTTGTCGCTGATATGAATCAAGCTATGAAGTTTGACGGGTACGGACTCCTTGGGATCAAGCTTCGTCCAGAGAGATTGTATTCTTGCGACGTAACGATCGAAATCAGCGATTTCTCCTGGCGTTTGATAGTTCGTGTGTAGAAGCGAGAAAACGCCGTGAATTGAATCGAAGAGTTCCAATCCGATTCTGCGTACCTGAATTTTACATTTCTATTTATTGAATGATCTCGTAATATATTTACCTGCTCGTCCTCGACCAAATTCCATAGTTTAATTGCATTTTCGTGTCTTGTTAATCTTCTCGCATCGGCGCCAACGAGATCAGAATAATAAAATCTATTATACACTCCACACGCGATCTTCATCTCCTCAAGTTGTTGAAATTTGTCCCAAAGTGTATTACATATTACACATCATCATAAGATAAGTCAAGAACATCTTTAAACAATTTATATCAAAATAAACGTCTGAAACATACCTTCTGCCATCTGTAATAATTGTTCAGTGTGAATGCGTTTCTTCCGTTTCATGAACTCAATATCAACAATTACTCGAGCAATCTCGTCTTCTTCGAAATATAAATGCAACTGGTCTTCCCTAATCGTCATACACACTTCTAAATTAAGATTTGTTTTTAAACAATGATTATGATAATATTCATATGCGCACTTACTTTTGAACTCTTTCACCTTCTCGTACTTCAGAATAGATTTTCTCTCTTTCTCAAACACTCGCTTATTGAAAGTTTCTTGATCCCGTAGTCTGTTCTCCCTTAGTTCAATTCGAGCTTTTTCTTCTTAAGCGATTAACTTTTAAGAAATCTCCTTCATAAGCTGTACCTTAACCAGTTAACCAAGTAATAATTAACCAAGTACCAAAAAAAGGTGGAAGAGGCCCAGAAGGACACTGTTTTTTTCTCCAAGGAAGTGGTGGGTGCGGGAAGACGTATGTTTATCGGTATGTTGCGATTTTCGAATAGAGGGATTGCCAATTATGATTATAGTGCGTTATACCATCGCCTTCGTGCTCAAGGAATTTCTGTGGCAATGTTGGCTACAACGGGAATTGCTGCGACTCTTCTCATTAAAGGAACAACAGCGCATAGAAAATTCATGCTTCCATTAAACGCAGTTTCCGGCTCGACTTCATCAGTAGAATAATATAGATTTTAGTACTATTTGTGTGTTCAGATGAGAGTAGAAACTGAAGCTGCTGAAGAAATACGAAAAACAACCGTGTTCATAATCGACGAGGCAACAATGGCCAGTTACTTTACATTCTGTGCCATAGATCAACTTCTAAAGGATATAATGAATACTCAAAATCAACCATTCGGAGGAAAAATCATTCTACTGGGTCAGCATTTTGAGGAATGGTAATGGATACAGTAATCATAGAGATGATGTAGGAGGAGATTGGAAGCAATTATTGCCCGTTGTTCCTGGAGCGTCCAGCAGCGCAGCTGTACTTCATACTCTAAAGGGAGGTGATTTGTGGAAGAGTTTTAAGGTATTGCTCATTTGTTTGAACCGCTGGTGACAAACAATTTATAGACTCTTACACTATCTAAAAACATGAGAGCTCAAAAAGACCCCGATTATGTACATCTTCTCGAAAATATTGGAAACGGATTTGTGAACGGTAGACCGTGCTTAGAAGTCCGGCTTGATTCTAAATGTATCGTTCAAAGTCAAGATGAAATAATCGATCACATTTATGAGAACATGGACAACCTCTCAGTATGGTTATTGCAGCAATGTAGAGTTCTTCAAAATACGATTTCAGGCTATGGAGCTTGCTAAAAGTTGTATTTTGGCTTGTCTCAATGAAGAAACGAATGAAATTAATGAAAAAGTATGTAATAATGGAGAGGCGGTATTTTCAAAATTGATGTAATCAGGTGCTTGGAAGACTTCCCGGCACGGCTAAAATTTACACTGCTATTGATACTCCGAGAGATGGAATTGGAATGCAAATTCCGCCGGAGTATTTTAGAAACGATATGCCTACTGGAATGCCTCCTTATGAACTTAAACTCAAGGTTAGCTGAATCATATACGTTTGCTAAGATAGTTACATATTAGAAGGGTTCAATTGTTATCCTTCTCCGAAATCTTAGTGTTTCAAGAGGATTGTGCAATGGAAGCCGGCTCGAGGTTACCAAAATTGATTCTATTCAAATCGCAATTTGCTTTATCAGATTTTGGAGTTGCGCGATCACTTTGTTGTTTGCAAGCTATTAACAACAGACTTTGCTGGAGATATAGTTTGGATTTCAAAATGTTCTATGGATCCAGCTTCGAAGGGCAAAAAGAATTCGAATTATAATCGATTCCAATTACCTCTCCGGCTCGCTTATGCAATGACGATCAACAAGGTTATCAGTGTGTTTTCGCTACATTAATCGACTTTGTCACAGGCCCAAGGGCAAACATTTGATAGAGTCGGAATCGTGCTTAAAAATAACGTCTTTGCTCACGGTCAATTGTATGTTGCCTTGTCACGAGTACGTGAATCGTGCAATGTGAGTAGTTTTTATTCAACGTAACAAACTGTATGCCAATATAGATTCGAGTTTTTTCTGCTGCTTACACTTTACATGGTGATCTTCCTATTGTTGTTATCAGAAACAAAGTCGAACGAATGGTATTAGACAAGATTGATGAGGTTTCGTTTCGTTATTGAGCGACTATTTTTTAAACAAAAATCTCAGAATACACTTTATGATCCCAATTATGTCATGCCTGATCCAGTGTATGTTGATGTGCAACCGCCTCCGGCTCGAAAAGTTCGGAGACGAGTCGATCATGATCATTCACAGTCGGTTTACATGGACCGCCTCGAGAAGAGCAAGCACAAGAATAGTACATCAACTTCTAAAAATATTGTAGATACCTAAATGTTTTACCCGTATTTAGTTTGTATTTGTTAATATTCTTTTATTATTTCTATTACCATCGCGATTTATGGTGGTTCATATGACTGAGATAGTATTATTCCGAATGTTTGTCCCATTGAAGAACAAATAAAGGAAAATTCAAATTAAATTCATGAAAAATGATATGCTGACAAAGCGAAATGTGAATGCTCTATCGATATTGGCAAAATTCCAAGATTTAAATTGTATAGACTCTCAAGGGGAAGAATACGGTAGGCAAGTGGAGTTCAAATAACTGTTTTCTTTTTTTCTCGCACTGGTTATTCGTTACAGTTGGTATTCCCGGCTTGATAATGGCAAGTAATCTGGTTAATGGAATACTCACTCACGAATTAACATGTATTGAAGACGTCTGTCATGGAGACAAGAACGTGTGAGTCTGATTTTAGTCTTTTTATAATATTGTACCAAAATAATTGTGATAAGTTCAAAACAATTTAAAATGTGCTTTTCGCATTCCCTTAATTAATCTATCAATTAGGCCGTTTGTTGTTCTGGTGCTTTGTATTGGTCCGGCAGGAGAATCTAATTCTGAGCAAAATGTTGCCGTTGTAACGAGTGAAGGTAAATCGTTGAATGTGATTGTGGCGGATGATGATTGGAGTGAATGGGCGCACGTTCGTCCCGGCATGGTATGGTATTATAACTTTATTATTTGCATTCAATTCATGACAGGTTATCGAATTCGATGCTAACGTGACGAATTCCGGCACGATGAAACTCTTGCCGATCTCTCCCGCTTCTGTTGTTGAGAGTTATAGCCTGCAGAGAGGGGGACTTCCCGATTCAGACACAGACAATTGGTATGATGTTCTCTTATTATTGTTTTTATATTGTAATGCATTGCAGTGCTTTGATTGCTACAGTTGACACTGTTTTTATTCGTACCAATCCGAAAGCTCCACAGAAAGTGAAATGTTTCTCTGGACTGGGAAATGAATTTATCCTGCAGTCTTTCCTGAAAGATCATCAGAATATGATGGAAAAGTGGAAGCCCGGCACGGTTTGTTATGTTTAAATTGTTTTGAATGTTTCCAAGATTGCCATTAAAAAAATTATTATCCATCTCATTTAACAAATATGCAATGCAGACAATTCATATTGGCCCCGCTTCTTTTGCTTTTGAAGAGTACAAAGGAAAGTATACATCTGTCGTCGGTTGTTATCCCAACACCGTACTATTCGATGCTGGAATGCCTCCTGTTGATCCTAACGTATCAAGATCGGTCAAACTGTTGAGAGACCTCAAAGACCTTATGGTTGGGACAGTAGTCAGTAAGTCGTTGTCGTTATTAATAGAAATTAAATAGAATTATAAAAGGAATGCTATATTTGTTGTTATATTCTACTAAACAATATCAGGATCAGTTGAATTTTAGCTATGACAGTCGTCACACTCCGTGATATTTATGACGGAACT
The DNA here is from genome assembly GCA_900490705.1 of Pristionchus arcanus. Taxonomy (NCBI): domain Eukaryota; kingdom Metazoa; phylum Nematoda; class Chromadorea; order Rhabditida; family Neodiplogasteridae; genus Pristionchus; species Pristionchus arcanus. The sequence continues at coordinate 50,243 of LS485327.1, forward strand.
GTCTCTGTTGTCGATATTCCCGGCACGAATGAAGATAATGATGATCCTAATGTGAAACAGCCAAGGGTGCAACTGATTGGAATTCCCCTATCAGTCCAACTTCCAAAAAATACTGTTGTAAAGATCAAAGCGATAGTGTCGTCCAATGGTAAGTTAGCATTCCTTGATTACATAAATACATAAAAACGAATAATATTTATTACTTTTTATATAAATATTGCGCAAGATACATTATACTTAATTTACAGACAAGGTTCAGTTGACGCATCACTCGATCGATAAATCATCTGACCACTTGTCTCCAGTAGAGATTAAACCCTATGGACGATACTCTGTGCTCAAGTGTAGAGAAGCATCAATGACCCCGGCCCGATCTTCTCAATCATCAACTGCTGGTTCCAGCAGCCAGAATGGAGGCAAATCGAACAGCCAGAAATACGAAGGAACTCCTCTTTCGAGGCCTGTTTTCAAGCGCCGACTTAATAGTGACGATTAAACTTCGCACACGTTCCGGCTCGAATTAATTTTATCCACTTATTTATCGTTCAAGTAGTCGGTTATATATATTTTGCTGTCAATAATAATTATGCCTTTTTTTTGTAATGAACGGTAAAGAAACGATAATAAAGTTATATTTTTATACACGCTGCATCCAACCGCAGAGTAGTTTTTGAAATTGAGATTTTAAAAGAATGAGTTTCATCGATTCGCATCAGTGTTGACCGTTTACATCAGCATCAGGGTTGAGGGGATTTCGCATTTTGTCGCGTTTTCAATTGGCAAAACAGTAAACAATAATTATTACTTGGTTAACTAGAATAATATTGTAATATTATTACTAACCAAGTAAATATATATATAAAGTATGTGATGATGGTTTTTTTTGTATTTATAGAATTAATGCCAGGGATTTGATAAAGCGCTCGCGCAATTTATCGAAGCATCAGAAGTTGACGATGGCGCTGGTGGTAGACCACCCCCTGTAGAAGTTTATTCAACTAATGGTAAAGCCGGCGCGATGGCTCCCAGAGGCCTGAAAGGAACACAAAAACAACGCACGGATATGATTGATCGTATAGATCAAGAACTTCGAAAGTAATAAGTTAACCAAGTAATGTAATATGAATAATCAGAATAATATTGTGGCTGCCGAGGGTGAGCGCTTAACTGCCTATGATGAGGCGATAATGGTTGAAATTTATCGTCAAATGACTGCCAGCGAGGCCGCATGGCTCCTTCAGGGATATGATCTTTCCGGAAATCCGTATACGGTATATTATATATTTTATCATTTCGTAGGAAATTGCTGAAATTGATATCATTTCGTAGGTTGTGAATTTATCGGTGCATGAAGAAGGCTACATGCCGGTGTATTTCCGTCATCACGAAGAAGAGGCAATCCAAGCTCGGGTATTGTTATTATTATAAGCTATTTATGTTTTAAAGATTGGATTACTGTACTTTTCTGTTTTCAAGGTTAAGGACGGCACGTATTTGTCTCAATTTTTGGCATGGTTCAAGTTAAACAAAGAGTGTCCCGAAGCTCGGAAATATACCTATGACGAGATTCCTTTGCACTATAAATGGGTGAAGACTGCGAAGAGTTGCGAATGGGTTCCGTACAAGAAAAATATGCCAAGACAAATTGTTCGAATCCGGCCTGTATCACCAAGATTTCTTCAATCATTTGCGATCAGTCTTCTTGCAAAAAAACAACGAGGGCCTCAATCTTATGCAGAACTTCAAACTGGTGAGCATGTTAGGGTATACGGTAATGGAACAAATTTCATTTAGTGGATGGGATACTGTATGAAACTCCTTATGATGCTGCTAAAGCAGCCGGCCTGATGAACTCTCAAATAGAGTTTGAACTATGCTTACATGATGCCGAGAAGTATCAGATGCCTCATAAGCTTCGATCTCTTTTCGCAACAATGCTCGTATTTGGTGGAGTCAAGGATCCCCGTTCACTTTGGGACAAATTTGAGACATATTACATTACTTGGATTGTTGTTGAAATTGATGATTGGATCATTTGATCAGTGAATGCAAAGGCGATTTGGTGTCCTTTTTTAGCATCCGCAGCTCCAGTTTGATCTTTGAACTCTGTGTATTTCCAATCCTTAGTGTTGCAAAGAGCCTGTAAATAGTAATTCAATTCAGATGATCAATCGTTGTAATTGAACCTTTCTCATCAGCCTGACAGCAGAGTTCGAGGAAAAAATATCGAAGGTGAGATGGCTTCTTAAATATTTTTTTATCGCTTCACGAGAGTGATCCGGGCTGAAAAACATGATTAACGATGCCTTACTAATTCATCTTACAGTGAGAAGGCAATGGCGAATTCGAGGTCTTCTTCCGGAGTCAGCTTCGTCTTCACCTTGAGAATTGCCAATACATCCGACAGAAATCTGAAACAACGAGGAGGTTCAATCTTTTGTTTCCATTTGTACTCACTTTTCTCTGCATTTAGAGAAATCTCCATGCGTCTCCTCCATTGCCAGAAATCCATCGATCATACGGGCACATTCTTCAGCACGATGGGCCTTCTCTGCAGAGTCGCATTTGACGTATGCCTTCTTTCTGTTAATTGAATTGATCAATAACGCTCAATCATTCAGTTTTAACCTTATTATAGAAGATTCTTCTGGTTTCTTCATAACAAGGAGCGAATTCGAAGAGCGAAGTCGATTCTCCCTTTTGACAGCAGCCTCGTATTTGGATCGCATTTCCTTCACCTGATGATACGTTTAATAATTTGAGCGAAATATGAAGAAACTACCTTGTCATTTGCAGCTACCAACTTTGCTTCTGCTTGATCGAGTCTGCATTCTAGCTGGTTCCGCTCCTCGGCCGTCGACTAAATTATTGCGTAGAAGGTCAGCGAAAAAGATAAAGAATTACTTCATTTAGTTTCGCCATAGATCGAGCCATGTCTTCTGCAAGCTGCATCACCATTTCATCGATATCTTCCCCACCTCGCTTCTCCTTCTTCGTCTTGATTTCTTCAGACGAACTTTTCTCCTCCTGAGTGATAGCGATAAATACCTTTTATTCATATTATATTACCTTATGTCTACTAGCTCTGGCGAGGGCTGCTTTCTCCTTATAAGATCGCTTACGTGCGTACGAACTCATCGCAAACTTGTATTGAGATCACATGTCACATTCTTTTATACTTGTTACAAACATGATAAATCATTTGATTTACAATTAATAGAGTCAATAAGGAACAACTAAATTTATAAATGCAATACTAAACAACATAACTCACAAATGAAATAGACAAAGCATGTGAAACATACTCGAAACATTTATTGTTTGGAGCGCACCAACCTCCGGGTGCATTTCATAGATTTTGGGTAAAATATAAACATTCTGCCAACGCAGATCTGTCCGTAGACTCACTGTGACCAATTCTGTAAGAGGGATTTTTCAATTTCGAACTTTCCATTGATTTGTACTGTAAAACGTGCGAAAAACTATGAAATTACAGTGCATTTCGGTCATTTCGAGCGCATTGCTTAGGTTCCCAAGGGACTGGGGTAAGATATAAACATTCTGCCAACGCAGATCTGTCCGTAGACTCACTGTGACCAATTCTGTAAGAGGGATTTTTCAATTTCGAACTTTCCATTGATTTGTACTGTAAAACGTGCGAAAAACTATGAAATTACAGTGCATTTCGGTCATTTCGAGCGCATTGCTTAGGTTCCCAAGGGACTGGGGTAAGATATAAACATTCTGCCAACGCAGATCTGTCCGTAGACTCACTGTGACCAATTCTGTAAGAGGGATTTTTCAATTTCGAACTTTCCATTGATTTGTACTGTAAAACGTGCGAAAAACTATGAAATTACAGTGCATTTCGGTCATTTCGAGCGCATTGCTTAGGTTCCCAAGGGACTGGGGTAAGATATAAACATTCTGCCAACGCAGATCTGTCCGTAGACTCACTGTGACCAATTCTGTAAGAGGGATTTTTCAATTTCGAACTTTCCATTGATTTGTACTGTAAAACGTGCGAAAAACTATGAAATTACAGTGCATTTCGGTCATTTCGAGCGCATTGCTTAGGTTCCCAAGGGACTGGGGTAAGATATAAACATTCTGCCAACGCAGATCTGTCCGTAGACTCACTGTGACCAATTCTGTAAGAGGGATTTTTCAATTTCGAACTTTCCATTGATTTGTACTGTAAAACGTGCGAAAAACTATGAAATTACAGTGCATTTCGGTCATTTCGAGCGCATTGCTTAGGTTCCCAAGGGACTGGGGTAAGATATAAACATTCTGCCAACGCAGATCTGTCCGTAGACTCACTGTGACCAATTCTGTAAGAGGGATTTTTCAATTTCGAACTTTCCATTGATTTGTACTGTAAAACGTGCGAAAAACTATGAAATTACAGTGCATTTCGGTCATTTCGAGCGCATTGCTTAGGTTCCCAAGGGACTGGGGTAAGATATAAACATTCTGCCAACGCAGATCTGTCCGTAGACTCACTGTGACCAATTCTGTAAGAGGGATTTTTCAATTTCGAACTTTCCATTGATTTGTACTGTAAAACGTGCGAAAAACTATGAAATTACAGTGCATTTCGGTCATTTCGAGCGCATTGCTTAGGTTCCCAAGGGACTGGGGTAAGATATAAACATTCTGCCAACGCAGATCTGTCCGTAGACTCACTGTGACCAATTCTGTAAGAGGGATTTTTCAATTTCGAACTTTCCATTGATTTGTACTGTAAAACGTGCGAAAAACTATGAAATTACAGTGCATTTCGGTCATTTCGAGCGCATTGCTTAGGTTCCCAAGGGACTGGGGTAAGATATAAACATTCTGCCAACGCAGATCTGTCCGTAGACTCACTGTGACCAATTCTGTAAGAGGGATTTTTCAATTTCGAACTTTCCATTGATTTGTACTGTAAAACGTGCGAAAAACTATGAAATTACAGTGCATTTCGGTCATTTCGAGCGCATTGCTTAGGTTCCCAAGGGACTGGGGTAAGATATAAACATTCTGCCAACGCAGATCTGTCCGTAGACTTCTCTGAGATCGCCGAGACGCCGCGTTGCACATTCGTTTCTCATTTCCAAGCTTCTCATCATCCTCATTTTCTTCCTTATTTCCAGAGTAAAATCAAGTCTTTTTTCGCTAATTTCAAAACTCGCTCAATTTCTACGGCACAATTGTTCTGAATTTTTGATTGCATTTTGGATTTACGTTGAAAGACCCTTCAAATATTCGCAGATCCACATTAGTATACGCCCTTAGTCCAATTCAATATCACACCGAACAGATATTCCAATGTTCGTAACTTCTAAGCAATTTTCCAGATCATCATACTCAATCAATATTTATCGTTTCCTGACGAGTTTTGACGAATCGTCTCCAAATTATTGTCAACACGGGTGTGCATTCTGAGACTTTTCGCCTTCTTGCTAAAAGCAGAGACGAAGCAACAACAAAGATATTTGGTTACCACTTTCATGTGTATCGATATCAGCAACCGCACAAGTAATTGAATCTTTTCTAGTTGTAAACAGTGCTTTATCACCGCTGGCAAAATGATTATCCTCACTCACTATGGCCCGAAAATGTTCCTTACTCATTTAATGACTTCCGTCCGTGACTAGACACAGCATTCTCCACCGACAGAAAAGGGTTATATTCGAACTGCAAGGTTGAAATATGAAATGTTTCTGAAACATATTCCGATCTCATTCTGAATTACGCTGAACGGTTGAAATCCGGATAAGTTTCAGAAACATTTTATATTCTGATATCGATTTGTAGTTCGATTACTGTGTGGCGGGAAAATTCAAATCTTAATCCCATTGTTCACCCTTTTCTGGAGAGAACAAAGAGGGTCAGAATGCTGTGTAGAGATTCCAATATTGACGCGCATTCCTCTGACTTTAATGCGTTGAAGCACTCGTTCAGAGATCTCGCTCGACCGTGGCAGTGTGTAAAAAGAGCGAGAAGGGCCAGAGAGAAAGAAAGGGGAGAAAAGAAAAAGTGAGTTGGGTCATTCGTCAGCACTCTTCTCCTTTGATCTCCATTAGTTTTCGGCCAAAGGGAAAATATCACTGAAGCAGATGACTCAATTTGAGAATGGAGCAAGCCCTACTCTATTTCAGATATAAATGGACATTTCATCAACAGTGCTGCTATTCCTGCTGCTCCGATTATCAGCAGCATTTTGTGTAAGGAACTTTTTCACGCTTGGATTCCAAAGTTAGCTGTCCATAATCCAATTAAATTTGTAAGAAAATGTGAGAAAAACTGATAGGAGGAGCGAAGAAGTTTGTAATTTTCAATGTTATTTTTAAACACCGAGAAAGGAAAAGTAAAAAATAACCCTAAATTGAATGATATTGCGTGATTTTAGGAACGCCTTCACATAAACACTGCCAACGAATTGGAGCTATTAATTCGCGAGCGAATACAACTGCGAATAGCAGTGATGAAAAGCTGCCCGAGGTCTGATATTTCTCTCTCAAATGTATGATATGATTTTACAAAAATACCTTTTCTTATTTGTTATTTTTTGAATTTTGTCATCAGAAATCCATTATGATCACTGACCAATTTTCATGTTTCAGATTCGAATTGTTCATCGGCACGGAATCATACGAGTACACGCGTCTCGTTTTTCATCTGAATAGGAAAGGTTCTGCATACTATTTGTTTACCCATTTTCGATTATTTTTTCTAGCAAATACAACATCAAATGTATTCTACACTAGGGTTGCAGGTTCGGTATCGGCCACTCTCGCGTCACATGGTTACAGATGGGAAATAGCGTTCGAAAGGCAGCTAGGGAAGAGGGTCGGTAGTCCCGATTCTCGGGATTGCCGATCCCGAACTTGCAACCCTATTTTACACTGCGCACAATCAACAAAATCGAATGTAAACAAACTAGCTTACAGGACTGCGTAAACTAGACATCGATTCTCCCGATGAGTTGCCGCCTTCATCAACTTCACTGTTCAATCTGGATTGTGATCATGATGAGACAACGCTTCTGAATATCACGGTGAGCCAGAATTGTTATTTTCGAATTGAAATTGAGGTGATACAATTATATCATTTAGATGGATATCATTGACGATACCAAATACCTCGTATTCACTGACAAATCACAGAGGTTCACCAGACCCAAGAATAGGCGAGATGTCCAAGTAAGTTGTTGATCTTTGATCTTTGATATTCGATATTTGATCTCGAGTTTTAACCGATTTTGCAGTTTTCCCTATTGCTCCATCAAGTTCGACCGTGTTGCGTTGTGACATTTGATTTGGAGTTGTTTTCACAGAAGCGGAAACAAAAATGTACGTTTCACGTGCAATTTATTGCAAATAGTACATGTAAACTTCAAAACAATTACTTTTTAATTGTAGATATCGTTCTGAATCGGATACCTTCTACTGTTCTGTTGACAACCACACCTCAGCCGAGAATGGCGGAAGGTGAGACTAGATATATTTCCACAAGCACTCGTGCGTAGCTAGATTGTAAAAATAACTATAGCGTTTTTAGATCGGTAAAATACGATAGCTAGTATTTTGGCTAGTGCGTAGATACTTTAGAAAAAACACGGTTATTTCCAGACGCCTGTTGCATTTGGCGCTCATAATAATAAATAGTAGATTAGAACTGTAACCATAGGTGTCCAGCCGTGGCGGCGACCTCTTTTTTACCACGTATAGGGATACGTGGCGGAGCACTCACGACGGTCGTGAGTGCTCCGCCATGTATAGGGATACATGGATGAGAAATATTTTTTGTTCGATCGATAATTGGTACCGTATCTATAGTGACTCACCAACTGACTTTCATGTTTTGACCCATGACCCGGGGTTCATGGTCCAAAATGGGGTGGTAGGACATGGAGGAGCATGTCCCTGAAACATATCCCAAAGTGTTCTACAGTATGCAATTATCGATTTTTGGCTACCGTAACCCTACCGTACCTCGGTTCGGCGTGTCAACTATTTTAGCCTTGGGGCATACTTTTGCCAAAGTGGCTGAAATCGTTCGGGAAATTATTCTACCGTAATCTACAGTAACCTACCGTAT
>LS485332.1:0-120757 GCA_900490705.1 Pristionchus arcanus
ACATGCCTAATCATTTGCTCATTCAAAAATATAGTTTCACAAATGGAATGTTCCTTTTTTTGGCGGAGTTGAAATAGAAAACACAAAATCTTACCCATACTGATCATAATCGACGCTACCGTAGTCCGTATCACGCCTCGAGTAGTACGACGAACACTCTCGGCTCCGCTCACACTGAATCGCTGAAATTTTTGTTTTTAAAAATATCTAAGATACTTTTTTGCAAATTAGCACGGTTTTTGCAAAAGAATATTTATTCAAATACCCCTGAATTCGTTTTGAAAATATTTTTCTCATATTCAGTGGATGACGCTCGCTCAATATTGTTCGTGATATTCTTCGGATAAAAATGTAATGTGAAACTCACCCGAAAAGAGTTCAGCCTCGCCAGTAGTGCAGCGTACGCAAGCAACGTGAAGATCTCAACCACACCGGCTACGAGTGAGCAGCCGATCTGTATTAGTTACAGTATAATTAACAATATTTTACAGAACACTATTTTCTGTTATGTTTCTGCAATAACTCAAAAACGAAACGAAACATGCGAATCGTTATTAGTTGCTCTGCTTGGAAAAAAATAATTGAACAACCAATTTATTATGTTCTAAGTAGTAAATCCATAGCCGAGCTGGCTAGATTCACACAGTAATGATGAATTAATTATGGATTGATGTACTGGCCGGAAGATTAAAAAAAAAATAAACAACTATTTCTCACCGAGTAGAAGATGGTGTACTGGCCAACGAAGAAAAACTCGATGCCCGTGCTGTTGAAGACGTTGGTGATCACCTAAAAATATATAGTCGAATATTTTTCTTTTTATATTTTACCAACGCAAACGCTTGAAACCATTGATGAAAATGATTCAGTTAGGGATAGAAAGTGAGCTACTAAAAAAGACAATCACTGACATCAACTCTCGTCGCATTCGGTAGGAATAGCGGGCAGGCTCCGATCGCTGCTATTATCCAGAGGAAGGTGCAGCCGAAGGAGAGCTTTTTGCCGGCCCAGATCTGAAAGGTTTATAGACTACATTATAGTTATAAATTATGGTGCCGGGATTCTGTTAGGCGTCGTTTGCGGAATCCTAGTTGCTCAAACTGAAAATTTTATTTATTTCGGAAAGATGCCTTGAGTCATTCCTCTATTTCGCTTTCCTTGGTACTTGTGTTCAATACGTGGAATCTCGAGAAATCAGCGTCACTTCCTTCCTTTATGTTCCTCGAAAGCGTAAAGTTCGACCAATTCAAGGAACACTCGTGCAAAAATCTCAACATTGAACGAACGTGTGATATTCGAGTGATACTACTTCAATTTAACACACTCGTCTCTTCATTTCGCGTGCTCTCTCGCTACTCTGACTAGAGAAATAACGCGTGAAATAAAAGAGATAAAATGTGATCTTGAACACATTCACGCCGGTTAGACAATGCGAGAGAACATGTAAAAAGAGGAGTGCAGGGTCTTTGCTCCGTTCAACATAGCAGAGCGCACGCATTCATAGTATAGGAGGCAAACGTGATCATCGGGCCTTGTTGTTTTGCAGATGGGAATGGATTTGCAAGGAAGAAAGGTTTGCATAGGGAGGGCAGCGTATGTTCCCGATGCGAAACGCGATACAGTATGCTAGCAACTTTTTTCGAGCGAATCGACTATTGATTTTATTTATTATTCTACTTAAAATTATCGATTTATTGATTATTTTTTAGCTTTATTATTATTTTCTTGCTGGCAAATAACTCATGCAGCTCACAACTATCACATACGCCACTTATCCTGTGCAAATTCTCTCGATTTTTTGCAAATATGAACACTTTCCAATTTTGACGTAAATTTTGTTTTGGATTTCGCTGTCCCATTCCTACATCAGGCCTTCCCCCTCTAAGAAACCACTTTGAAACCATCGCCTGGGTACTCCCCCATCTCCTCGTTACTTCCTTTCCCGGAATTTCTCTGCCGGAGGTACCGCAACGTTCGATTTTTTGTCGTAAATTCGCCCGTAAACTCAATTTTCCGATAATTCCGCTCGCCCGGCTATATTATTGGCCTTCCCCCTCTAAGAAACCACTCTGAAAGCATCGCCTGTGTCCTCCCCCATCCCCTCGTTACTTCCTTTCCCGGAATTTCTCTGCCGGAGGTACCGAACCCTTGGGTTCTTTGTCGTGAATTCACCTGCGTGCTCGATTTTCCGCCATTTCCGTCACCCCCTGCCTAAGGTTGGCCTTCCCCCCTCAACTAAACCACTCTGATATCATCACATATGTCCTCCCACATCTCCCCGTTGGCAGCTGTGGTCAGAATTCTCTGCCGGAGATACTGAAATCATTGGTTGTTTGTCGTGAATCCGCACTCGCGCACGTTTTTCTCATGGTTTAGCCTTCCCGACGCTATACTTGACCTTCCCCCTCTACCAAACCGCTCTGAAATCATCGTCTTTACCCTCCCCCGCCCCCCAGCGGCCAGCTATCGCCATAATTTTCTGCCGGAGGTACCGAAACCGTTGCTTGATTGTCCTGTGTTCCCCCGACGCCCGCGATTTTCGCTCTCCCCTTCCGATACCAGACCTTCCCACCGAACGAAACTACTCTGATATCATCACTTATACCCAAGCCCTCCCAGTTATTGGTAGATGTCGGGAAAATTTTCTGCCGGAGATACCGATATCTTGGTTTGAATCCACCTTCAAGTACGATTAACTAATGTATCATAAATACATATTTCCTAATGTTGCTGCTTTCCAAATCAATCGGATTAACGTAGTTGGTATCCGAATACATTCATAAACATGAAAATTTTGAAATATATGTATGTAAATTTAATTTTATATAAATTAGATGATGCGAGATATTAAATGTGACCTAGCGCAAACTCGAGGGCTCCTTAAAAGTACGGTAGGTGAGCACTTTCCTTTGCTATTTTTGTAATTAACATTATTATTGTTTTCGCTCATTTTTTCAAATTTTTATTTGTATATTATGATTCGGCACTATCGAATGCATAGGTTGAGCATAACTGATAATTAATTTAATGTCTTTAAAAATTTGCCGCTGCCCTCCCTAGGTTTGCAGGATCAACTAAGCATCCGAATGTGGGATGACGAAACATTCAGATAGAACGTCACTTCCTTCACTCGATTTCAAAAAAGTGTAGGGTTTGACTGTGTGGGAAATAACAACGAACCCTGGCATGACTCATCGGCACGATAATTGCCGTAAGCCGAGTGGCGCTCAGCACCAAGTGCAGTATGGAGCCGATAGTGATGACTAGGGTGGACTGAAAATGGCAAATTTAAACGATTCAATTTTCTATAAAAAAAGAAATTACCTTGATCATCTCAATCTTGGCCAAGTATGGTCCAAGCATCTGAAATACAAAGAAATAAATTGTGTTTTCGATTGCAAGATACCTGATAAATGTCCAGCAAAAATCCTAGGGATGCTGGTTCTTGAATGAAACACTGATCAAGGGCAAAGATTAGGTTGGCGATAGCTGAAATTTTTGTAACTCCTTATTTTAAAATTTTTTTGACTCACTCGCATGGATAATTATAGTGTGAAATGACGGATCCAGATTAAGCTTTTTCTTAGGGAATAGAATGACGAAGAATATTCTGAATTTAATATCAATGAATGAAAAATATTATTTCTTACCGAATCTGCAGCGGTAGCGTGACGTAAACGAGAACATCCGCAATCAGGACTAATATTATCGCAATGACTTGACTCATTGTCATTGCTCAGCTCTGAAACATCAACTTTTGAGCTCATGGAAATTTGTAGCGCACGAAAACGCGCATGGGGTCTATTATAGGCAGGCCGTGAAAGCTCAAAAATAGGGCTGTAAGCGTGAAGAATACGTCTCTTCGTTCCTCGCACTCTCTTCCCGGTCAGAGTGGCGAGAGAGAGCACGCGGAATGAAGAGAGAGATTCTTCACCATGACAGCCCTACTCAAAAACAAGCGTATCTTCATTTACTACACTTCCGGCCGAGTAAAGTCCACAGAATGAAGAGGCTTCAATATGTTCAAGTGGGCTCCTAGGCGCTACCAACTGCCAAATTATGGAGTTGAATCACTGAATTTCAGCGAAACTCTTCGAAAGGATCAAGCTAAGCGAGATCACGTACACGTTCTTCTTCATGAGACTAGGTTAGAGTAAAACCCGAACAATCGTTAAACTCTCTCATTTCTAACATCAATCTCGTCGATCAGAGAAGCGAGAGAGATCATGGGAAAGCTAGAGAGTCAGACCATTTTTCAGAAAACCATCCAGAAAACCATTCAGACGCATGAAAAATGAGCTTGTTCTCGGAAGGCTTCTTACGCATGGGAAACAATGGCGCTGAAATTTTTCGAAAACATCTTTTTCGCGTTTGAACGATCTGTGTGGGAAACCGGAGGTACAATTGAGTGATGCGGAGCTTTGACAGCTCTACCTGAGCGGTAAATGGACTCTAAATCGGGTGGGAGACCATACAGAATGAAGCGACCCAATTTGCAACTTGTGATCCTTGCCTAGCGCCCACAGCTTGAAATAAGTTCCTTTCTAGCCGAACAGGGAGTGCGTAAAATAAAGAGAAGGCGCACCGCAGCGCTTTTCAGCGCAACTGATTGAAGGTGCAAGCGAAGAAAAAATGGCTAATTTTACATCCCTAACGTTGTAGTCAGTGTGAAGAGGTCGGCTGATTCGGCAAGACGAAAACGGCTGTGAAACGTGGGTAATTAGGCTCGACAACCTCTTCAACATGCTCAACTCTCCTCATATCTGCTGTTCTCTCGTTTCTCTAACTCTGATAGAGTACTAGAAATGCAGAGATTGCACTCATATCCGATAGGACGCACGAGGTTTTGGAGTTTTTGTTTTGAAAGATCCTTGCGTTGAGGATAGAGTTCAGATTTCGTCAGGCGCGTGAGATATTGAAGTGCAATGTAGCAAAACAATTGGACACCTCCCCACAAGTACTAGTACAAGTGCGATCATATCATCAGTGAACATTCAAACAGCTTTCCTATTTTCGCTCGTTATTTTCTTTGAACGTGCGCGAACGTGTGAACTCTATTTTTCGTCATTTTTTGCTGTGCTGAATACCTAGAATCTCAAAAGCGAACGTGCGGCCTTTGCGGGAATATATCAGAGATTGAACATTGAAAAGATTAACCACGCTATATCAAAAATACTATAATTCGACCACTGAGAGCCACACAAAGTCAATTGAGATGAAGTGTGGGCTACAGACGAATGGAAAAACGTGGGCGAGTTTTCAGTGTAGGCTTCAGCTACAAATATCGGATACATCGCGAGATTGGGCTGAAGAATGACGGGACACAACGTCGGTCATGATTCACAGGAGTGTAGTAACTTGCTACAAATATCGAGTTCATTATGAATGAGTCTAAAATTTGGCTGAAGAATGACAGGGCGATGCGTCGTCGACGGTGTTTCATAGTGTTAGCCTGCTACAAATATCGAGTCTCGCCCCGAAATATGAATCGAAAAAAGAAAGGGGATTCAATAGGCCGTGATCTCTTTGTATGCTCGGTTAGAGGGGAAAAGGAGGCTATTCTGGAGCAGTTTCATAATGCTCTATTGGAATGAAATTCGAAATAGAGAACACGATCATATTTTTGATTTTGTCAAGCAATATTTGTGAGTAGCTTCATTTGAGGAACTTTATTCGTTACATATTTACTGATGACAATGAATAAAATCATGATGGTTGAGAGAAAATTGTTCGGAGGCTTTCAAACATAAATTTATTTGACACATCGCAGTACATCACTTCTGCGTTATTCGAAACGCCATTTGGTACTGGCCGGTGAGTTTCACTCCAACAGTTGAAAATATGCATAACATAACCCAAATTATCTACGCAAAAATTATGCTCGCGTGATACAATTTTTGACGGTTATCGATGGAGGGGTATGTACGGGGGTGGTGGCGATTCTTACGCGAACGCAAGATCATGGTTGAGATAAAATAATTAAAAGATCACTTCTGCGTTATTCGAAATGCCATCGGGTACTGGCCGGTGAGATTCACACCTACACTCCACTGAGGATTGGCTTGTTGCAGGTAGATGGCTTCTTATTCCCAGAACTTTCTGAAATGAGGGATATTCTTTCCATTGTTGCAATACGTAGATAGTAGAGTACGAAATACGGGTAATCGTCTCTCCATTTCACACACTCTGTCGCCACTCTGACCGGTGAGAGAGCACGCGAAATGAAGAGACGATTACCCGTATTTCGAACTATAGTAGATAGAATGCAATATTCAGGACAAATTTCCTTGTTTCTATGGGAATGCAGCAAGTTTGGCCTACCTGTAATGATCGGGATAAAGCGGGTTTCTAGTGGACCAGCCGTCACAAATCTCCAGTTTCTTCAGGCCCAGCTGCATCAGAGAAGCGATGACAGAGCCTTAATCTTGCGTACAAATAAAGAAAGAGTTAACGTATTTTGATGAGTCGTCGAATATTTTGCTGTTATTTTTTTTTAATTGCAATGAGTCATATTATCGGGTAGAACTCACGCGCGTCCTTGATGTTGTCGAAATCAGTTACAATATTGACAGCCAACGTGTAATGTACCGTGAGCATGGCGATAATTGTCGATCTAGAAGATGAATAGGAACTAAATGTTACAATAAACAAGACAACAAATCAGAAAACGTGGTACGGGTAAAAATTGAAATTTATTTATAAAAATGACTCACCGAGCCTTAGCGTCCAAAGCACACCCGAAGAAGTTGAGCGTGGTAATGCGCACACCCCACATCGCCTCAATCATGCCCTAAATTATCGATTTATCCATATCGGTTTTCCTCACCAAGCGTAGTAGTTAAACGACTGCAAATAAAAAGCATTCAGCTCTTCATTTCGCGTAATCTATTATGATTCTGGACGGTGAGAGACTATGAATGTAGAGACGAATTCTTCACGTGTCAGCTCAACTACAAACTCGACTGTCTGAGAAGCACATTTACCTTCATCACATCATTATCATAGCATAGTCCCGAGCAGAGCACGTTCAGGGTATCGATGTGTCGACGATTTCGGAAGATCGAAGAAGCGTTTTGACGGCACTGGAACCATTCGATTACGAATAGTGCTGTTTCGAGAACGAGATATTGAGAAAACGAGTACTCGCTAGGCTTCGTTTCGAACATCTCAAAAGCTTGAATATTCACCACGGTTGCGATTAGACGATCCCAAAGCTTCAATTGCGGCCCTATACAGGTGGTCCACAGCACCACATTTTTCTTCGTTGGGCTGCTATCTTCGATCTGCAAAAAAACCCTTCGTTTCAAATTGTAGACCACCCAAATGAACCGATTAGTGTGAAATAGCGCAAAAAATAGCTTACCAGCTCTGTTCGGTAACTACGCGCCTTCTCCAGCGAGTCTCGTGGAGTGAACCCCGAGTAGGTGCGAATCGATGCATTTTCTAAAAATAATATTAACAATAAAATTATTATATGCGGATTGGGAGGGGTTTATAATTCTAATTCTCTACCTCCTCCACATTCAGAGTTGTTGTCTGGGTCAGAACACAGAGACCAATATCACATTTATAAAATGATACGAGCGTAACGGAACGACAATTTAAACAATCGCGCGGCAAAAGTGGGCGGAGCTTTCCATTGCCGCGCGATTTTCGCCTATTTTCGCTACTTTTTCTTAGTTTCTAGTCAGAAAACACGTAAACTGGGATGGTTTAACGTGCATTAAGCATCAATTACATAATAAATGCTTGATTTTTAACGTTATCGTATTGTATTCGGCATTTCGCTACTCGCGGAACGATAAACAACTTCCCGTAAAAATGTGATACCTCGAGGCGTTCCGGGCTCTCGAAGTATCCTCAGGTCCCAGTGAAACGGCATTACTCCTGGAGAGACTGTTCGGCTCGAGTACCCTTCGCTGCGCCTTACGGAGTTGGGCGTTGCAATCAACCAGTCGACTTGCCTGAATGTGAGACTATATTTTAGAACCGACATTTTCTGACTGTGCCTTTTTCGTTCAAACAAGTTTAAACATTTCACTGCTTACCTATCTGAACCCTTCCAATAGGGATAATTATCCGGACATTTGCGATACTCGAGTATGATTGTGTTCCAGTGAGGCGAAATCTGCAAAAAAAAAATTCACTATTTTATTTTCTTCGTATGATTTTCGAGTGTGTGGGAGATCGTAAGCAAATATTGTGGACATTTTTTTCTGAATTAAAAATCTCACTAATCGCAACTCGTCGAGCTGCTGAATTGGGACCATTGGTAGGATGCGCTTTACCACCGGCCAGGGAAGGTTGGCGAGAGTGATGGACGGTTGTGGGTCTCCCATAAAGCTAAAAATCGTAATTGGTAATCTCAGACAAGTACGTAATAGGTGTTTCTACAACTTTAATGTTAATGAAAACGCGCGATTACGACTGGAAAATGGTGAAGCAGAGCAGTAGCCAGTTGTCTCTAAACAAGACGGGTGCAGAGATGCAAGGAAGGTGTTGCCTAGCGACGAATTACTTCTAGACGTGCCTCCCTCACTGCAGATGTATTGCAAGACAACCGGTCAACCTAGGAGTAAGCGAGCCCCTTAGCAACCACTGAAATGAAGGCGAGATACCGAGAAGCGAATGCATAATTGCTATGACATTCTCTGTTCGGGATATATCCCATTCACCGAACTGTCAGCGGAGATGTTTCGAAAAAAATGATAAAAAATAATGAAAGGGTAAAGGAAAAATCGCACGCGACGCTCTGCGCACCGATAATTGGATTATTTTCACTCTCTGACACGCTGTATCACAGGCCACTGGTGAAGTGCTCAAACAAAACTAACCGAATAACGTGATCAAAAATGGGATTGAATCCGCATTCATCCACAATTTCCGAAAAAACGATAGGCATAATCAACAAAATTTTGCTTTATTCTCATGATATTATCTCGTATTTACAACTTATGAATTAACTCAAACGCAGGACATAAGTTATAAGTATTCATGATCGATGTCTTGCAATGCATACAAATATTCTCAAAATGCATGTGTTGTTCTTGAGTCATGAGTAATGTAAACGATGTCAAATATATCAGTCCCATCTTCGTCTGAAATTGTGGATGTAGTGAAATGGATCGGATACCCGTAAAAAGTGCTAACATTTAATTGTGTGTCCATTCATCTTTAATATTATCGTATTGGTCGTATTTTCATCATCTTCTTCATTTCCTTCTTTAAATTCTCCTTCATATTTTTCAAATAGCTCAATCAAACCGAGTTTGAAGACGTTTTTTGCATCTGGCAAACATATTCCCTGAAATGTTTGCCCATTTTCTGAAATTGCTCCCCGCATTCTCTCAATAATATGTGGACAACAAAAAATCTGAAATACAATAAACAAAATAGCCAAAAAAACATGAAATTTGAGAAAAATGAGCAATACCTTCGCTAGCCGTTCGACATCGGATTTAGTAAAGAATAATTCGTTGAAAAAACTATCGAATTCCACATAGCTGACTCGTTGCGAATACATTTCCGTGAGGAGCGCAGGCCAATCCTCGTTGATCATTCCTAGGTACTTTTCATCACATTTGGATGTATTATGTCGGATAAAAACCGTCGGATGAGAACCGACTGGATGAACACCGTCAAAAAATTTTTTTCTCCGCTTGTGGTGTTTAGAACACCCTGGCAAATTAATACGACGCTCAAATTTTTTTTTGCTTCTCATCCAATCGATCTCAGTTCGAACAATAAATTAGATAAAACAATAAATTATTTCTCCTTGCCTTTGTCAGCCGGGTAAACAGACTACAAATTTCCGTATAGTTTAGTAATGACACCGAAATTATGGATCGACACCCCCTCATTACGCGCTTATAAAAAAACTTACCGAATACGTAGTCTTGCATTGCATCGTTCTCATGGTCCTCCTGTTTAATAAATAAACGGTCCACTAAACAGGAAATAGTGAGAAGATAATCGCCTAAATTGTTATTATTATTCAAGTTATTTTGATCTTCCACTAATAAGTGAGCGTAATTTTAGCTAGATTTTTTCTATTTACTTATCTTTATCTTTATCTAACTTTTTTAACGATAAGTTACTTATGGCAAAGTCTACTAATTAAAAAAAGGTTCGTTAAAAACTGACGAGGGGCAGTCAATTCGCAGAGACCAACACGAAATTTTACTCTCTTGATAGCGCAAAGTCGAATCCACTCCAAAATTCGTTGACTGCAATTGTATTGAAGAATCAGTTCATAAATTTTTTAAAAGAACCTGTATTCTTCATCAAAAACACGTTGTGAGATCACCAGTTTCCCAATTTGTTGATTCACGAACAATTTCTGAATTATCTCCGAGCAACTAGAAGTTCCCGTCAGAAGGAGCTTCTTTATTTGCTTTCCTAAATTTTGAGCTACTTTCGTCATTTCTTCCTCGTTCACATTTATCGTACATTTGAGCATGACAACCTGAAAGGAAAGTTTTAAATACAAATTAATTAAATTCTAAAATTTGAGCCAATAATTGCATTTTTTTTAAACAGGATCAGGATCGCAATTATTTCGTCACAAACATTGAATAAGCGCTGACGCTTTGACTTGAAATTCGTGAAGCCCAAAGTGCTGAGATTCCTATATGCCGGCAAGAAGCGACGCTGAATCATCAAGTGGACATCGCAAAGGGGATCCTGGAAGGTTTTGGGAATACACAATATATTTTTCTTTAATGTTTTTAATTTAAATGATAGAGGATATTAATCAAAGCATTTGCATACTGCGGGAGATCACAGCGATGTTTAGAATGTGTTATTATTACAATTATAAACAGTACCTTTAATCTCATAATTGCGACTGTATCAATCGGGGGACGATTATTGGGGTGCGAGTAGTGATCGTCCACCAGGTTCTTCCATTCGTGCGATACCTTAATAATGAGTTTAAAGAAGAAGATCTGGCATTTATTGTCTTCGTATGGCCCCTACGGTACCGGATTTAACCTGGACAAAATTATGTGATGTGAATGAGTGATTTTGTTCTGGCTATTTACTCTTGTCATTACCGAGGTAGAGCTGCAAGAGTAAATACTTTTAAAAAAAATAACGCACCCGTCTCAGTTTCCCCATAAATTTGGAAGAGTGCGCGATGATCCGTCTCAGAATATCACTCGGGAGCATCGGTTGATTGGCGGTGTTATTTCCATCCATTGGTTCCCGGAAAATAGAAGATAGCGTCAATTAAAATTTTAAAAAAATATGTAGAAGAAATGCGTTGTTCAAAAGAAAATGTGTTGAGAAGGCCAGAGCCAGCATCACCAGAGGGTTCATCATTAAATGAGGAGAGGTGCTGCGTACAAATTTATCAACAACTCTGTTATTTACTATCCCTCGCGAAAGGCGCAGTAGCTATTGGAGTAACTGAACAATGAGGAGATGCAATCAGGGTGGCCTAGTTACGAATAGAGCTCGAGAAATGATACCGCCGTCTCTTCATTTCACACACTCTCTCGCTTCTCTGACCGGTGAGAGAGTGTGCGAAATGAAGAGACGGGGGCTCATTTCTCGAGGTCTAGTTACGAAGCACTACTGACATACTCTCACTACAAGCGCATTGCATGCCTACCGGCAAGCATAGTTAGAATCGAGCTCCTTAGCAATCACTGAAATGAAAGGTAAAATGATGAGATGAGCATTCTATGAGCGCGTAAAATAAACCACATCATTCCTCGTTTGCGCTCGATTATTTTTCTGGGGGGTGTGCGGCATTCATTCGACGAATTATCTTAAAAAAATGTCATATTTGTGAAGAGCTATGGCTCAGTGAAGGGAAGTATTTCTCCTGTTCACCTTTTTCATCTTTGAAATTAGAAATAGTGTTTGTTTAAAAAAATAATAAATTTATCATCACAGGAATGCAAGACACTTGGCTTGATCTTTGATCTCCACCCCTCCCCCTTCACCCCCCCCCCCATACCCTTGCTGCCGCAAGAACCGATTCGACAACGTCGACGGACATCCGTCTCTGGTCCACTCTCTCGCACTCTAATGTATATAAACTTGACGGAATAAATAAATAATAATAATAATAATAAGACGCAGCTATGCACTCAATTCAATGACGATTACGTGTTCGAAGATCCGATTATTTCCGATTATCTCTCCAAATAAGCATTTTGAAGCCGTATTCGGGCTCATATAAAGCGAAATAGTAGGATTCGGTACATTGTGTTGCATGTTGCCGCCAGTCCTGAAAGAAAAAAATGATAGTTATTGCAAGTTGGTTTGATCTTTGATCTTTGATCTCCTCCCTCCTTGCTGTCACTTCCAGCCCCTCCTCCTTTTCAACTGTTATCGACTTCGTTTAACTTCTAAGCCTCACTCAAGAGATGCCAAACACGAAAAAAAAAACAACATGTTTCTCACCTCGATTCTTTCTCCCAGGAATACTCCCTGTGAACGATCCACTAAGAAATCGCCCCATAGGATAATTCTCACGTCGTATACTTTCAATTTAGCGAGGCCAGTGAAGAATGAGCCTGAAATTTTTACTATTCATTAATTATGATAATTAACTACTATCAATCAGGCGGAGAGAGAGTTATCAGCATTTAATTACTGTTCGATTATTTACAATTCAATTAGGTATTTTTTTAAACAAATGATTTGAGAATGACGCACCCTTATCGAAGTCATTAACTCCAATCTGTTGGAGGTAAATCCTTCTTGAGCTGTGCGTACGAATAATGTCCAGAACTGCGGACCTGTCATATTTGCTAATAACGGTATTTCTAAGTGCTACACGGAGCTTTTTGCATGATTCATGTAGTGAAAACTATATAGTATTCGTTTGCTCACCGAACTCGCTCAGTTAAAAGAATCCTTTCGAAGTTGATGCTACGGAATGAGATACCTGGAATGAGAGTCTCATATTCTTCTTCATTTCTTCAAAACTTTTCTAACATGTCCATAATCGTTCCGTCTCTCAATGCGAGAAGGGATCGTTCGATTCAGACAATTTCACTTGCTAATCATTAAGAGGGGATGGGAAAAGGGCGTCGGTCAGACAGACGGCGAGAGAGTGCGCAATTCGAGGAGGGTATACCTTTCATCGCAGCATTAACTCCACGGATAAAGTCCGCGTCATCCTCTCGGCACATTCCAACCACTCGAATCTTGTCGAAGTGTTGACGCCATTGAAATAGACGCCTCCACTACAATGGGAGAGCGAAGTTATTTGCTAAGATTCATTCACGTTTGTTAAATATCAACAAATATATGACATGTCAACATGTGATATCGCAAAAACTCACTCGCGAAACGGGCACTGCATGGAGCGTGATTCTCTTTGCGTATGGATCATCTGCGTCCCATAGTTCCTGTACAATCAACCTATTATTTTAGTTATTGCTATTAATTTTTGCTTTTTCAATTTTTTTAAATATCTATGAAATGGAATAAATAGTATTACTACTATTAGTTTTACTGTCAAGTACTGTTGTCCATACGGCTTATTGTTAAACGGCATAACAACGGAGAAAGTCTCCCTACTGCGGAGACGTTTAACCAATCCTACTATCAAGCACTCGCATCAGGGTTGCTTAGCGCCTCCTTTGCCAGCGAGAAGCCGTCTTTCTTGCTGCATAGCCGCTGTTTCCGTGCAAGCAAATTGCGCTCGCCTCCAGGCGAAAGCAGGTACTTTCTCACAGTTGCGTTCCACAGCTGCGAAATCTGAAGCAATGGTTTCAGTTAATTATCACTATCACTATCCACTAGGGTATTTTCATAGCGGCTCTGAAAGGATTATTTTTGGATTGGAGGCTCGATGTAGCAGAAAAAAACAAAATAAAAATAAAGAAAATAGAAGTCCACTAACCAATCGTGCAGTATCCAGATCCCCAGCATCCACAAATGGGAGAATCTTCCAGATCACATCTTCTGGGACATTGTCGATGTTAGCAGCTGTGTCTTGATCAATGGACATGTTACTGATTTGATTGACCAAAAAATCCATTTATGGATCTGAAGGTGAAAGTGAGAAACTGCGGAGGTAATGTTGCTTTGATGCACGAGAAGGTTGGTTATGAAACGTATTGAAATTGCTAGAACAAGATGTGTCAGAACAAGAGAAAGCAACCGGAGATGGCAAGGCAAAAAAAAGGTGATGAAACATTTTGAGATTGCTTATTTGCGCCCTCTTTCTTCGATCAGAGTGACTAGAGAACACACGAAAGTAGGAGTGTCATTTATTGCTACGCGATTGCAAAAGAAAGAGAGAAGATGCTTTGAGAATAGGAAACGGGGAAGCGATGACTTATGCTTCAATATAAGAATGAACGATGAGAGCCAGAGAAGAGAGAGAGACGAGAGAGATACAACACTTGTTAGGGAAACGAGCTAGAGATAGAAGTAAATTATGCATACATTTATCATCGCAAAACATATGACAATTCACGCTGAAGCTTTAGATAGCTTTGGTCTTAGCTATTCGACTTTAGCTATTGTTTTGAATGAAATGAGCACTTTTACCCCACATTAGCATTTTGTAGTCCTCTTCATCTTCACATAAGAAGAAATCACACTCGACATCGCCCCATGCCACGTTTTGCTGCCGCCACTCCTGAAATGAAAACATGATCAAAGCAAAATGGACTTTCAACCCATCTTCGACTTGGGAATTTCACTAAAAAATGAAAATTCATGTGGTCAAACACAATTCCCACCTCGATTCCCTTGCCCAGGAAGACGCCTGGAGTAGGATCCTCTAAGAAATCACCGGACAAGATTATCTTCACGTCGAACACTTCCAATTGTGCAAGGCCAGTGAAGAATGTACCTGAAAAATTGCAATTATGAATGCCTTTCGAGATCAAAATTCCTGGCCTGTGCACACCACCAGGCGTGGTTGTCTCAACTGTACAATTGATTGTGGACGCTACTTTTTGTATGCATCCCATCTGTTATAATAAATCGTACACTGATCGAAGTCGCCAACTTCAATCTCCTTGAGCACAATCTCTCTGGAGCTGTGTGCGGTGACCATGCCGAGAATTGCCGACCTGCCATATTTGCTATGTTCAGTATTATATTATTATATTATTATATTAGTATTATAGTATTATTTAGTATGTTCAGTATTATAGTATTATGTTCAGTATTAGTGTTCTATGTATCAGGTTGATTCAAAAGTTTCCGAGGTTTTTTGCACTTGCATGTTACAAGCGATAACTCAACTCTGCTTTAGCCAATCAAGTTATGCTTTTCCATATTTTATGTGAGCATGGATGCTCTTCATAGCGCACATGCAGGCTAATCAATTGCAACCGAAAGTCCGTCACAGTTCCTTGTCAAAGTGAGCGCGTTCGTGATTCGAACTGTCTACTTCCGAGGCTACAACTTTTTTGCACTACTCAATTTGCATTAACCCACTTCACTGATCTTACGGGCATTCACTAGGCATCACATAAAAATTACAGCAATGACCGCCAAATTAATTAAAGTCGCCTTTTCGAAAACTTGCTTCAACTGGATTCTATTGTGTTCAGATTATATCCGAGGGAATTCGAAAGAATGAACAATCCAACAATGCTGAAAAATATAGTACCTGCCCTAATAAGTGTACCATAAAAATTTGGTAGAGAAATGTTCGCTAATGTACGAGCAGCAAAAATTTCTATGTTCATGTCGAAATTCGATTGTCGAAATCAGCACATATTATCATCCCCAAGTAGCAACACTGTTCAAAGTCCATGTATTTCGTGCTTAACCGATAGAGGGACCCTTGCCACACTACTGATTTATAGGACTAAGCTAGGGAATCGCTAATGTTTGTGAAATCAGCGTCGCCTCGAAGCCTACAAAGTATCATTTTTTGCCCTACTTCGCACCAAAGTCAACATTATTAATTATTACCTGTAAACGATTCAATCGTCATCCAATTTCAAGTTACCTTTGTTGTTGCCCACTATCCTCCTAAATAATGGCGTGGATGAATTCAAGCTCACTGTAAGCAATGAGGAGAAATTAGAGGATTAGAAAACCTCGGAAACTTTTGAATCAACCTAATACCTTCAATGTTAGCTACATTACTTCACTGAGCATGGAGCAATGCAGTGGAATAGAGATAATACACATAAAACGTGAGTTTCAAATCGTCAGCATAGAAGAAGAGGGCCACTTTCTCACTTAGCCTCCTCCGTTTGTAAAAAAAGGGAAAATAATTTCTCGATATAAGATAATATACGCTTATACTCACTGAACTCGCTCAGTCAACATCACAGTCTCGAGCACGATTTTATCGATTAACATACCTGTAATTAGGATGCTAGTTTTATTTTTAATGTGCAGAATGGTTATTTACGTTCAAACCAAATAGCCGGCGAGAGCGTGTGCAATTCGAGATGGTCGGAGCAACACTCTGGTTCTAACCACTAGGCAACCATCCCCCCCAACCAATAGCTTTCCTAGTGAAAGTGAAGCAAACTGATGTAATTCCATTAATCAAGGCACTTATGCCCTGCGGGATTGAGGTTTTTGAATTTTTTTGCGAGTTTTGTAAAAGTGGTTGGGACTAGAGCAATAGTCTCTTCATTTCACACACTCTCTCACCGATCAGAGAGGCGAGAGAGTGTGCGAAATGAGGAGACGGTGACCAGTATTGCGCAATCTAGTGTATACCTTTCATTGCGGCGCTCACTCCTCCGATAAAGTCCGCGTCTTCATCTCTGAGATCTCCGACCAGTCGAATCCGATCGAAGTGTTGGCGCTAAAATCAAGATGTTACTACAATTTTAACATGTTTGCATGTTGTTGCTGTTGTTGTTGTTGTTGTTGTTACATTGTTACAATGCACTACAATTAGGACAGTTAGGGGATGAGTAAACCATATGTGTATGTCTACGTGTGCTAATATGTCGCCGTCTATTCATTTACATTCTCTCTCACCGGTCAGGCTGCCGAGAGAGTATGTGCAGAATGAGGAGATGAATTGTTCATTCTTATAGTCATAATTACAAACGGAAAGTGCTGATACGGAGAACAAACTTACTCGCACAAGTGTGTTTAATGTTTAAAAAATTGTGTGAAAACGCTGTTTTTGAGGTCTAATACCACTGTTGTTTCCCGAAAAAAATCGCTAAACTCACTCGTGAATCCGACCATGTAGCGAGTGTGACTCTCTTTGCGTAAGGATCCTTAGGGTCGTATCCTTTCTGAAATATAAAATGCTTTTGTTTGACATAATATTTCAGTTTTTGAGCCATTTTTGAGCAGCGAAATATGCATTGAAGTGTTCCTTTCTTTCGAATTTTTAGTTAAAAAGTTTGGCCACTGCATTTCTTCATGTGGGCGATTGCTATAATAATTCGAAATCCGTAACAAAGAGAATCACTAATACTATTTTTACTTTGTTTCACCGTTATTTCATCGAAATAGCATAAATATTATTATTATTGTTATTATTATTATTATTAGTAGTAGTAGTAGTAGTAGTATCTAGTACTCACATTCGGCGCTTTCAGTTCCTCCTTCGCCAGCGCGAAGCCGTCATTCCTGCTGCTCAGCCGTTCTTTCTGCATCTTTCTGCATCGAACTCGCTCTTCTGTAGACGGAGAAGGAGACGGAGGAGGGTTTTGCTCGCTTTCGGGTGAAATCATGTCTTACAATCTGGAAAATAATATATGAAATATCTCAGTTGATAATGTATACAGTAGAAAACAATAAAAAACAAAAATAGTTTGTCAAATGCGCTGTAGATGGATCTACGAAGGAGGAGAAAAGAAACGAATGAGCGAGCGTGAAGTGAGTAAACAGAAAAAAAATGTGGCTTTTATAAACAACACCTCATCGATGACGCTGCTTACTGATTTAAAATGATGAAGAAAATGATGTGGTGATGACTGTTCAATGATTGCGAAATGGAACAACGAATCTGAAATACGAGCGTTTAGGCAAACCAAACATTTTTTTCTGACACATGTTGCGATATGACTCCTGAAACTTTTTTCTTCTTTTTCTCTTTTTTTGAGTTTTTTTTCCTAAATTGCTTCGCCATGGGAATTGATCAATCCGCGATCATACATCAGAGGGAGAAATGGTGTGAAAGGGGAGATTCGATTTTTTTCCTTAGATTGCTTCCTAAAAAAGCAAGATAGATATTAATAAACGGCTAGAAAAAAGAGATAGTTGTTAGTGAAAGAATGAGAGCAGCTTGATTGAAGGGGAGAAGGAAGTAAAATGTTCGGGAAAAAAATCATCGCTTTCCTCTTTTCTCATGCTCTCGCCTTTTTCTAAACATCGCCTTTCTTTCTATAGCGATCGCGTGGCAATAAATAGCTATTATTTTTCGCGAAAACTCTCGTCACTCTCATCGATGAGACAGTGTGCACAATAAGCCATTTCATCTCATCTCGATATGATTCAGCAGCCATTTTGACTCATATTGTTCCGGCAATTTCTCGATGTTTCACAACCACCCTTCTCGTTTGTGAAAGCAACACTCCCTCCAATTTCCTTGCTTGTACGTCACCTTTTGCTTCAGCTCCACCGTTCTCTCAAATTATCATATTTCTTGATCTGTTCTTGTTCCTCAGTTATGACTTATTTTTCTAATGCGATCATTTATAGGATAATTATGCCTACATTGCCTGATGCTACAATACTGAAATCCACGGAAGCTAATGAAACAAGCGGCTTTGCTCAAAAACAGCCTGTGAACATCGGAAATCTGCCTGGGGACGTGATCTGGAAGATTCTTCCCTTCGTCGATCCCAGGGATCTGGATAATGCGAGATTGGTTAGTGTTCTATTTGTTATGTTCCTTTTTTATGTATTATTAGCATGCTCCCTCGCCAATTTAACCGACAAGAAAGCGTTCCAATAGAAGACGCATTTATCGAATGGCTCTTCCATTCCGTGAACAATTTATTTTATTTTGCATGAATTGAATCTTTTGGCAACACACTTCAGATTGCTCCTCGCTGGAATGAGATCGTACCAAAGTATCTTCTTGCACACGACGTGCAACCTCTCAGTGTGGTCACGTGGTTGACGCCAGGTAGGGATGGCAGAAATGTCTCAACAGTCTCAACTCACTTTTAATTTTAAAAAAACAAAACCTTATCCAAATGTGGATAATTAGAGCACCTTTCGGGCTCGCCGAGTCTGAGACTCTCGCGATTGGAATGACTCCGTTAACCCTATCGTAAAATGCATTTGCTCAGCCGAGTCGCTACGGTGTTTAGCGCATAATCTTTTTTTTTATTTAGCTGCTCGTTGATTATTTCCAAAAACTCAAATTCAATGCTACTAGAGCCTCTAGGAAACGATTGGTAATATCAAGTATAGCCGAAGACCCTTCAGTCAAATTAGGAAATGAACGATATGAATAAGCGGAACGATTTAATATTTTACAACAATACCAGGCACTGCGCCACGGACGGGGATAAGGAAGAAAATGGCGAGCTACGGGTCGACCAAATCAAGCCCGAAGCGCAACTTTTCGATCGGCTTCTCGACTAGAGATTCTGAGGACCAAGCCGAGTATCGAACGAAAATTGTGAGTAATTGGGCATCGTTCACGATCGAAGTGTCGAGTGATTATTTCCCATTTAACCCGTAGCTGAGAATTAAAGAAGTTTCGCTTTTTAACGCTCTCTCTCTCTCTAACCGGTGACAGAGGCAAGACCTAATGAAAGTTGTCAGTAGAGTTATTGTTTGTTCATTTCTCGTACTCGCTCACCGGTAAGAGTGAGGAGAGAGCACGCATAATGAAGAGACGATACCCCGTATTTCGAGCCATAGTTCTCATGACGATGAATTTTCTTTTCAGGTCGGAGACGATGCGTACAATAAGTGCCTTACACTCCACTCTTACGATAGATCCTCGAGGTCGTTACTAGGCAGCCTGACTTCACGCGTGAGTTTTTAAAATAAAGTAGTTTTTTAAAATATAACTTCAAGAGAATTTGTTAGAGCTAAATGAGGTAGATACGCGAGTCTTGGCATCACTACGAGTTTATTATTATTCATTAAAACTGAAGGGGATTCCGG
The DNA here is from genome assembly GCA_900490705.1 of Pristionchus arcanus. Lineage (NCBI taxonomy): Eukaryota > Metazoa > Nematoda > Chromadorea > Rhabditida > Neodiplogasteridae > Pristionchus > Pristionchus arcanus. The sequence goes on from LS485332.1 coordinate 20,038, forward strand.
TGTCATCGATTCAGTAACCCTAACAAGCACTGCGCAGTTGCTGTCATGCGGGCCGGCTTCTCGACTATTTCGCGGCCGTCGGCGCCATTTCGACGAGGTATGAGTAGACTTTAAAAATTTTTTTAATACTCATCATCAAGGTCCGCGTGTACGGAGATGATGCGCCTTGGGACTTTGACTTTGTCAGTGGCGTGAGCGCCGCCATGGAAGGTACGTTTTGCCCCCGCAACGGGGTTGACCGAATGTATCGAAACTTTTGGAGCCCAAAATATCCGTCTTGGTCTGAATAACATCATTTGTCGATATCTTGTATTTGAACCCAGTTATGAACCAAATCCATGATTTTGGGTCCACACAAAGTGGGCGGGGCTTGTCGTCTCTAGGTATGCTTCCAAATCTGTCTATCCGCGTAATAACAAGGTGCATCGGTGAAACATAACCTTGACAATATAAAAATTTTTTTTAAATGTCTACGTCGACAGTTACAGGTATTTCAATCGTCTGCATCTCGTTCGCAGAAATGACCATGACCGGACGACTTCGGTGATATTTATTTATTTTTTGTTTTCGTATTTTTGTCTTTTTAGGCCTGCAATTTACGACATGGTTCGTGCACACCATGCTAAAGAAGTGGAATTCATCGACTGTAAATGTTATGGCGAACCATGTTCGTCAAGTTAAAAAAAAACACTTTTCACAATAAATTGTTAAGATGAGCTATTCGTCAACCTCGCAAGATTTCAAGTATTCCCAGTGACCATACGTGAAACTCCTTATGATCTGAATTTTGCAACAAAACCGTTGGACAAGTATATGTTTCAACCATTATCGGTTTGTTCATCGGTTTACGTTTTTTAGTTCTCTAACCGAAGAGAGCAACGAGAAATAGGTGTCTGTTAAACATTTGCTCAGGAATGGGAGACGGGAGTAGCCGAGTGGAACGAAAAAGGCGAGTTTTCATGGTCAATGTCTACTGCCCGAGATGGCGACAGTCGAACTCTACAGGTTTTTTTTAACTTCTGATTCTCCTAACTTTGAGCTCCTTCTGTAATCTCTCTGGAAGTGTGTGTAATGAAGATACCATTTCTTGCCAAAGTATTTCTCTTATGCTTACTCATCAGATTCTGGCAAGTTCGAGCCGTTTCACTACCGGCCTTCCCGTGTCTAATATCAATATTCGGCCCGATTTCTCTCAGCCGCTCTTCTGCTTCAGAACGGTGTCAAATTTAGAGCTCGATCTCTTATCTTCCCATTGTCATCTGATCGATTACTAGGGTTGATCGTTCGGCTTTCGGAACGGCCGAATGAGAGTGATCAAAATTGCATCGTTCCGGAATTGATTCAATTAGCGCTCGGAATGAGTTCGGACAATGAACTATTTGGATTTCTCATTCCGGAACGGCCATTGTTCTACTCTCGGCCGTTCCCAAGTGAGGGGATAATTGGATCAAAAGTTCGGAATTACGTCATTCCGTTCCGTTAAGCATCATTTACTAATCTAATAATTTGTAGAATCAGAAGCAACAACGTGTGGAAGTTCAAGACCAACGGCCGGTCAATGAAATCAGCGACATGTCCGTTGCTCAAGAGTTACCTGCAAACATTAACAATTTGCCCGGAGATGTGATCTGGAAGATTCTTCCATACGTCGACGATCTTGCTAATGTGCGATTGGTGAGTGTTTGTTCAATGCTGTACTCGCGGCTTTAAATGTATTGTACTTTCGAATGTGAAGTTTCCGTGAGTTTCGATTCTGGCACTCCCTCCTTTGTCTTTTGCTTGCTCTTCTGACGTTTATCAATGCATAAAGAAAATTAGGTAACCAAACCAACTTGGGCAACTAAACAAACTCGGACTAATCAACCAACTTGGGTAATCATTCGGGCAACGAAACCAGGCATCTGATTCAGATCTCGCCTCTATGGAATGCATCCGTGAAACAGTTTCGACTGCAAGCAGAATTGGATGGCATCAATATCAACACCGTATGGAATGACAATTAATATATCGTCCCTAACAGTGGCTTTCCTTACTAGCTTTTACGCAGGAAACCTTGTTTTATTCAAGACATTTGGCTCCTTTTTTATTCAGGTCACCCGATACATTATGTATATTATTCAGGCCATTTGGCTCCTTTTTTTAAAAAATTCAGGTCACTTGATTTCTATTTCACTCAGCCACCTATTTTTTAAAATTTTTATTTTTATTTACTCGACACCTTATAAAATTAAGGTCGTCTGGCACGGGTACGAGCTGGGCGTGCCGAATTCGTTCTTCCTCCTGCCCGAGGGGGACGAGTGGGAGATGCACGCCAATGTGCGCTGGACGAACAATGCGATCGGCTTTTCGGCTGGCGACTCGGAGCAACAGGCCCAATTTCGGACGAGACTTGTGAGTATTGAGACATAAAATCGCAATCGCCTTCCTAACGATGTTTCCCCTTGCAAGATCATTTCCTCAGTGCTCAGTAGGGCTGTCGGGACGACAAAGTTGTCTCTTGTCCCGTTAATTTCGAAAAATAATACTTGAATCCGTTGCTTCTTTTCGTATACTCTTTTCGTATACTCGGAGAGTATGCGAAATGATGAGATGGTTATCCGTATTCCCGAGGTTGCAGGTGGTCTACAACCGGAACCACAAGTCTCTCAAAATCACTTCCGTCCTGGAACACTCGCTGGCCGGCAGAACGGCATCCAGTGTATTTTTTTTGTTTTATTTTTAATTGTTGATGTTTATCTGTCAAAACGAGCAGAAAAGAAGTTTGGAAACGGACAGAAAACTGTAACGTCGAAAATGATCCATTCAGATATGTCTTACGACTGTAAAATCGCATGTCGTGGACACACTTTTACTTTTTTAACCTCCTTTTTAGTTGTTCGCTTCCGGCCAAGCGTCGCGCTTCTTTCATGGAATACTAGCGGTCGAGCGTCTGATGGTGATGCCGACGTCTGTCAATGACCAGCACGAGTTGATCAGGTATCAGGGGTGTGCGAGAAAATTTTTTCGAGAAAACCGAGAAATTCGAGAAAAATCGAGAAAAATTTGAAAAATGTGTTGTTCACTGCTTTCTTCAATATGCTGGCTCAAAAATCGTTTTTTCTCTTGTACAGAATTACGGAAACGAAACAAAAACTACATTTTGTTCCTCCACAGGCTGTTATAGTCGATTTCTCGATAGGCTCAATCTCCTCACTTATCCAGAGTACTTCCTGATTTTGGCCAAAACGCTGCTTTCGATAATATTCTTCGAAAATATGTCAAAATGGCTCAAAATGTCATGATTTCCATCAGAAAGTTCGAGAAAAAGTATTTTAAAACGCATTCTCTCTTAGAACGGGACAGGACTCAACTGGGGGTGGCACAATGCCTTCAAAATGCTCCGATCGAGCTGAAATTTTTTTTGGGTACTCCCTAGGGGTCAGGAATACTTCTGGTAAAATTTCATGTTGATCCATGCATTTCATGCACGAAAATTAAATTTCAACTTTGACCCTCATGCGATACATCATTCGATAGAGCATCAAAAGTTATGTCTAAAGCTCGGTTTTCAGCCTGTTTGGACCAAGTATCGCTGATTTGCATAAAGAAAAGTGCATTTTTAGGAGGTTTTCGATTTTTAAAACAATGAAGATCTCATTTGCACCGGGTTTTCTCAAGCTGATTCGGTGCCTTTTTTCATGCTTGATTTTTTAAAATTTTAAAATCAGTGAAAATTGAGGACTAAAGTTGCGATTTTTCATGTTTTCTTGCATGCTATCCTCGACGCGGGTTCGAATCCGCCCCTTGCATAAATCTTTTGCCGGATTTTTTTCTCATCTTTTTTCAAAATAAATGTTGTTTTTACGTGTGTTATCACTTTTTGTTGCATTTTCACTTTGTTTCAAGCATGTCTCCGGCTATAGCAACTGTTTATGAGATACATTGCCAGCAAACGAGTGTACGCTCTCTTCTTCTAGGTTATTACAGACTGCAACGCATCTGTTTGCTCTTGAACTCAAAGGGAGAGCACTCCCTCATCCTATCCTTTTTTTGCCGGCCGCTTAACCGATTACTCAATCCAGGACGGATTGTCTGGGTCTCTCATGTCCCAATACTCTCTCGTTTCTCTAACTGACTAGGGGCAAGGGGCAATGAAGAGACGAGAACTTTACTCCGTTTCCGAGAGGACGAGTGCCCTCATCATATAAAAGATGGTCGTAGACTCTACATCTCAATTCCTCTTTTACAATTTTCGCTCGTAACTCTGTCCTTTCAGATGCATCTGCTGAATGTGCTACTTCTCATGCAACTCTTTCGTCCAACCAATCATCGTCCACTTCCGGGCATTGCTGAGATGGAAGTGAATACAAATGGAAAAGTAAGACATGAGTCAGAATTTTCCCACTTGGTTATGTACAGAGACCGATAGCTGAGGATCTTTCTGTTGGTGATGCTGACGGTGGCGGCAAGCGATCGAAGCTGGATTCGCTCAGTGAAATCCTCGCATCGGAAGATGACCGTCCTTGTTACTTCTCTAGACTTCGGAAGACTGATAAGGAGACGAAGGCTCGTACTACACAGTCGAAGGTTTCGGAAGGCTGTGAGGGGACTATGCACAAGTAAGTTCATGAATTGGAATGAAATAATTAAATAATCATAACAGGCTATCCTTGCTCACTGAAAAGAAGGAGTTTCTCGGGACTGAAAACGAACTTGCTCTTATAATGGCTCGTGGTGCCGGCGAATTTTGGAAAGATTATAGTGACAACGAGGTTTAGTGGTAAATTGTTTACGCTGCAATTACTGAAATCCTTTCAGGTGATTAACGAGTTCTCCCACGAGTATATTTGTGAGAAACACAAAAATGAACTCAGTGCCAATTGGGAGAATCCTGCATACAATCACATTCTGAGAAGAAGACCTACCAACAGTCTCACTTGTAGCTACCCAGATCAGTATCATGGAAGCACTCGTCGTCCAATCGTTCGTAAGCTGTTCGCGGAGTCAAATTCCGTTACTAAGGAGGAAGCCAAAGCTGTTGTCTCTCTGGAAGGGTTTTTAATGCATGTCGGATTGCGTTAGTGATTCCAGAATTATCCATTTGATACACATGAATTCAGCACTATGCCCTCATCATAAGAAGATACTTGGTGAAACGGTTGCTCAATACAAAGTCGAGGAGAAGGGTTACAATATCGAACCCCGCCCTGAACAAGGACTTCTCTCACGAGCATCATCTGTGTCTAATCAACCAATCACCAATGCCGATGTCTCAGATATCATTCAATCCCCACACATTCCATTCGATCCGAAAGTCTCTCTCAACGCCATCGCTCTCTTTCGCTCTTTCGCCAAGGAAGTGGGAGAGGAGAGACTCACTCTCAAGAAGCCGATTTCTGAACTAAAGCATCGCTCAGTCCAGAGGAAAGTAGTCTCTGCTCGTAGATTGATCGACGTCATCTTCTCTATCGTTGCACAAGAAGACAAGGAAGAATTCGCTCGAAGGACCATGTCTCCTTCTGCTGATCTTTGGAGTGCTAAGAAGACTTCCCACAAGGTAAGTTGGAAAATCGCTATCTGGGTAAACTTTATTTCAGTATGACCTCCTGCTCTCGAACCTCGCCGAACGTTTCAATTCCGCCCCGAGCAGACGCGAGAAGGAGTTGGCTCTCGCAGCAGTTGCCGAGACAGTTCCACTTACAGAGATGCGCAACTACATTCCCGGATTGGCGAAGAGAGTTTATCATAAGGTTTATTTTAAAAAGCTTTACTAATTAGAACGAATACATTTAGGCTCGAAAGATCGCTAAGAATGGTTTTCGAGGAGAAGAGCAGCAAATTTCCAGAATGAGATTCAATCCAGCAAAGCTGGAACATTTTATAAATTTTATTACCAAGTGAGCCGTACTGATTCTTGCCTCTATGCGCATTTTGAATCCTTTCCCTGACCTGATAATCGAAAACTCTATTTGCAGCCCCATGATCAGCTCCGATTTGCCATTCGGAGAGCAACGAGTCAAACTGTCTGATGGAACGAAGATGACCATCCCCAATTCCCTTCGACTACAGAGGAGCGTAGAGATCGTAGACATGTACAATTCACACATGAAGAGAAACGGAATGGAGAATCTTCTGCTCGGTAATAGCACGATGTTCAAAATTCTCAGTGCCTGTTCTGCAACGATGCGCAAGGCCAGCGTGTGCGTGGATTATTATTTCAGTGACAGTGAATTGGTGAGGGAGTCGTAGTTTGCAACCATTTTCAATTGTATTTTCAGGCTTTTGAGAATCTCTATGATACAGTCGACTATCTCGTTTCCCAGAAGAAGGAATCTGCTGAGTGGAAGAAGGATGTCTCCGATCGTCTCAAAGAAAGCAGATTCTATTTAAAGGCCGACTTCAGAATACACACCAAAAGAATTTCGAGAGTTGCCGATCACTGCTGGGTACATAGTCTGTCCGATCCCGAGGAAGAGAATCTGTCTGGACAATGCTCGCTCAAGGTACGAAATTCTGACCATACTAATTTTTCGTTAAATTTTAGGAAAGCGATTCGACTCATTCTCACGATTTGACGTGTGGGCGCTGTGAACTGGTTCGAGAAGTACTCGGGGACATTCGAGACTCCTTGACTGCGTACCAGAAGGCTGTGACCGAGGATGTAAAACGTTCATTCATTTCAATATCAACTATTGATTCAGATTACAATGGGCAAGGATATTCAGAAGCGACTTCTCGACGACATCGAAGATCACCTGATCCGAGCACTTGAGTCCGAAGAGAGAATTATGGAGTTCAAAAAGCACCAGCTTCGTTCCTCTTTTTCGTACCAGGTATCGTCTTATTGGCCTGAAGTGAAATAAATTTCATTTAGACGAGGGAGGACATAATTGAGAATTTGGTGGAAGGAGAGGCCGCGCTGACTGCAGATTGGGGGCAGAAGTTCCTGCCTCTGAGGTTATTACTTTTCAAATACTAATGTATATATTTTTTTTAAATTTTAAGATTTCTGGAGAAGCAGACCGATTATTTCGGGAAGCGCGGTCTCTCTTTCCACATCACACACGTACTGAGCAAGAAGGATGGAGTGCTGGTTCAGCATAATATGATCCACATTATTCAAAACGATCGTCAAGTGCTAATCATTCTAATAATTCTGTGTTGTATTTTCGAGTTGTAGGATGCAGTTGCTGTGACCCAGATCTTCGAGCATGTACTCATGGAACTATCGATAAAGAAGATCAATCGAGTGTACCTCCGGTCTGATAACGCACGTGAGCAATATTCCCAAGTAAACGATGATAATAACAGTCATCAGCGGCGTACCACAGTTCGAGCGTCCTCACTTCTCTTCCTGGAATTACCAGGAGAACTGGTGTTCAAGTTGTCGAGTACAACTACAGTAAGACTGATATAGAATGATATTGATCTGACCGTCAAATTACAGGCGAGAGTCAGAATGGCAAGAGTGCGGCTGACCGGGTCGCCGGCATGATCAAGAATAAAGTGAGCGTTTGGCTAGCATGTTCCATAAAATAAAAAAATTCAAAAATATTCCATTTAAAATTTCAGGTGAGGGCATACGTGAACGGAGGGAAGGATTCGAAGGATCATGCTGAGTTCTACCTGGCAGCAACATCGGGAAGACTTCTGGAGGCGACGTCATTGTATCTGGCCTCAGTCGAAGATCGCACACCTTCAAAGAACAAGATCGCTCGGGTGAGTTCGTTATAAAACGTTGAGAAAATTGTGTTCAAATTTTTGAGATTTTTTTGTTTCAGATAAGCGAGTTTTACGACATTCGTTATGAGCCTACTGGAATGCGAGCCTGGAGACATCGTGGGATCGGAGATGGCCTGTTCTTCCCCTATAACTCGTTCACTGATGATGGAAATGGAGGAGCCCTATGGATCATGTCGAAAGGAGGTTACTTCCCTGTGGATGGAGAGCAGGATCGATTTTGGAGGAAATCAGCTAAGAAAGATGATAGAAAATCAGATGATGAAAGTCTGTTTTCCTGCCCTGAGATTACGTGTAGTGAAAGTTTCACATCGCTAGAGGACTTGGAGGCCCATATCGAAGAGGGAAATCATACTGTTTCTCCATTGAAAATGTCTATGCGAGACAAATCACTGCACATGTTCAAGGCTCATCTCGAAGGTGTCGCAGCTAGTCGACTTCAGATTGCCGAAGTCGATGATGTGGTTCGTGAACTGGAATATTCGGATGAAGATGGATTCCCCAAGGTGGAGAAGGGATATGAACTCAAGAGAAAGAAGGCGACTGTCAGGTACAAGGAGAGTGCCAAAGAATTCATCTGCGATCTGTTTGATGAGGGAATTAGAACTGGTACGAAAATCTCCCCCGAAGTGGCCGAAAAGCGCATGTTCTCGGAGCGCAATCCCGATGGTAGCAAGCGTTTCAGTGCTGAGGAAAGACTGAATAGTCGTCAGATATCTTCATTCTACAGTCGAATTACGAGTGATAGAAAGGAAAATCAAGGAAAGTCTACGGTTTGTTCGAAGGATCAGACCGTCAGTGTGCCTAGTGGGGGAGCAAACACTGGGAAGGGACGAGGGAAGAACTGCAAAGGGAAGGGAGGGAGAGGAAAGCGGGAGGTTGAATTCGAAGGGGAGGAAGAAATCGAAGATATCGACGAGAATCTCATATTCACAGATGCCGGTTTCCTCTCGGACAGTGATCTAATTGCCAAGACCATCAATGATTCCCTCGGAGACATCTTTGATCTCTCTACTCCTTTCGAAATATTCGAAAATGAGACATTCCAGCAAAACAACAGATGGCTCTCCCAAGGATTCAAATTCTACGACCCCTCTAAGCACACCGAAATCTCTGACCCAATCGATCCCGACAACGACGAGATGGATTGTGACCCAGAAGATGACCATACTGATACTCCCCATAATGAATTGTTCTAAGAGTAATGTTTCTCCTATTCTTTGTATGTAATGCTTTACTTTTTAATAAATACTCTTTTCTGAATGGGGACGTGCATTTGTATAAATTTGAATACACAAATACGTGAGAAACGGGGCATGGAGAAGGGTCGGCTGCGATTAGCATGATTAGTGCAATTTGCATGCTGCATGTCTCACTCGAAACACCTCGCATCGCCATTCTTCTATCTTACCTTCAAGATGACCTGCCCCTGTGGTTTGAATATGGACTGTTTGATCGTCGGTGGACGAATTCGCTGCCATTGTCAGGATGGCTTTGTTCGAGATGGAGCGAGCTGCGTCAGCTCTGGTTAGATTTTTACATTATTTTGTTTCACTCAGTTTGCAATCATTTTGTTGATGTCGCAGAAAGTAATTGTATGTATTCCAGACTCGGGCTTGATCTTTCTCTTCCTCCTTGCCGCTCTCATTCTTGTCATCTCTCTTGGTTTGTCATTCTACTGCTACAAGAAGCGCGCTCAGCGAAGGCGGGTTCGGCAGATAGAACGCGAGCTTCGAGAATATGAAATGGCTACATTCACCCTTGAGTAAATCGTATACTTGCTTTCGTATGATAAATTGATTGTTTTTCTCAATTCGTTTGTGCATGAAACAGATGAGAAGGGAAAATAGCGGAGAGAGGGATCACATTGTCAGTTTTTATTCGTCGACTTCGTCGACAGTAGTGTGCTTTACACATTTAACAGAAACTCGCTTGAAACAAAGTGAAAATGCAACAAAAAGTGATAACACACGTAAAAACAACATTTATTTTGAAAAAAGATGAGAAAAAAATCCGGCAAAAGATTTATGCAAGGGGCGGATTCGAACCCGCGTCGAGGATAGCATGCAAGAAAACATGAAAAATCGCAACTTTAGTCCTCAATTTTCACTGATTTTAAAATTTTAAAAAATCAAGCATGAAAAAAGGCACCGAATCAGCTTGAGAAAACCCGGTGCAAATGAGATCTTCATTGTTTTAAAAATCGAAAACCTCCTAAAAATGCACTTTTCTTTATGCAAATCAGCGATACTTGGTCCAAACAGGCTGAAAACCGAGCTTTAGACATAACTTTTGATGCTCTATCGAATGATGTATCGCATGAGGGTCAAAGTTGAAATTTAATTTTCGTGCATGAAATGCATGGATCAACATGAAATTTTACCAGAAGTATTCCTGACCCCTAGGGAGTACCCAAAAAAAATTTCAGCTCGATCGGAGCATTTTGAAGGCATTGTGCCACCCTCCTCCCGTTCTTACAGAGAACGCGTTTTAAATAATTAAAATTTGGCCTATTTTTTCTCGATTTCTCGAAATTAAAACCCGAGAAATTTTCTCGAAAAAAGTCGAGAAATCGAGAAATCGAGAAACGAGAAATGCACACCCCTGTCAGGTATCGTGCGTTTGGAGCCTAATCAAAAGCCAATTCCTCGGCAAGTGGCGAAGAAGGAGAATAACTTAGCATAACAGAAATTAATTCAATATTTCATAAATAAATTCAATAGTATTGGTGAAATCCGTACCCAATACCCAATTTACTGACTTTTCTCGACATTTTATATTGGACATTATTAGTCAGCACTATGTGAAATTGAAAATATTCTCTCGATAGCAGAAGAACACTTTCAGAGGCATCAGCGACGATTTAGGGGTGCACTGACACGGACTTGTGCATCTCTGTTGGAATTCCTGACCTACCTTAGGGGCTAAAATCGAGCGGAAGAATATTTTCAGAGGTATCAGCGTTGCGATGAGGGGCGTCCGCATCGACCGCCTCACACTGTGCTGCGTGAAGTTGAACCAGCAGACTCGGTAAGTTACAAAAAAATTAGAAATTTTTGTTCTTCGACAGCCCCTTTTCGGAAACAACCGCTTTGAATGTAAATAGGAAGGAAAGCTCTGAAATAAAAGATCGGGCCAAAAACGGGGAAGTGCTTTTTAGGTCGGCCGTGCTGCAAATGGTGCGCACGCACGGCATCACATCGATCGAGCTTCCCAATCCCTGGGCGCCCGATGCTGAATCGAGGGATCAGTGTGAGTTGCCACGGGGGATTGAAATACTCAAAATGTTCAAAATTATTGGAACGAAGATTAATTATTGCTAGTGGCGAGAGAGTGTGCGAAATGAAGAGACTGTGGTGTATATTTTCAGTTCCGATAAATAATTTCAGGCGCCTTCTTCGCTGCTCTCGCTGAGGCCCGAGTGCGGTATTCCATACCCGACTCACGTCCTACTCCCTTGCACGAAATGTATTCATGCTCGCGCATTTGCTTCCTGCGCAAGCCACTGTCCGATGATTAGCGTGGAGTTTCGAGATACGGGCCACACCCGCTTCATTTGACGTATTCTCTATTCAATCGTCAGAGTGTATTGCATATCCGTATCGCGTGCTTTATTAAGGATTGCATGATGTATTGCATTGTTTTTTTCGTCCGCTTCCAAAACCGTTTATAAATGTTGCTGCAAAATGTGAGCTTATTTGAATCGACTATTACACAATAAAATTTTTTAAAAAGTCATATTGTGACATAGTTAGTTCATAACTCGAGCGTATTTGTTTTCAGTTTTTTTCTCATCTATCGTAATTTTCTTATTCTGATGAAGCAGTTCAATACTGCAATCGATTCCCCCCCCCTTCTCTCCCTTTCTCTCTCTCTGTTCTCTATCACACATTGATTATGCCGAGGCAATTTGGAGAAAAATGTATTGGTTTGCTCTTCCTTTCTTATTCTTCTTTGCCAATTCCGCCTCGTCATTATTCCGCCACTATTCTCTTCGTTCTGACTCAACCAATTTCCGGAACAATCTTCCCACTCTCTCACATGGCAATACAATCTCGCCTTTGTCACTGACGAAAGATTGTAGACAATGCAGAGACATTTCTGGATGTTTCAGCAGTGCTATCAAAATACCATTCAAGGAGCATTTTCTTTTTGCCTGAACTCTCGCACCTCAGTTACGTTGTTCCATTTCGCAATCCTATTCTAGAAATAATTATACTAGAAAAAAACGTAATTAGTAAGGAACAAGTACTTTACTTTAATGTTAGTAAGGAACAAGGAAGTTAAAGTGTGAACCATAAAATCTTTTTTAGCGGATGACAGTGAAACTGAAGCAAAAGGTGGAAAGCGAAGGTTGCTATTATTCACGAGACGGTTTGGGAAACGTCTTGAAATTGCCGGAACAAGATGAGTCAGAGTGAGAGAAAGAATAGCTTGGCAAAAAAATGGTTGATGATTCAATTCGAGATGAGATGAGATGGCTTTTTACACACTCTCTCATCGATCAGAGTAACGAGAGAGCACGCGAAAAGAGGAGATCCATTTATTGCCACGCGATCACTACAGAAAGGAATGAGATGGTTATGGAAGAGAAAAAGAGATGCCAAGTTCTCCAATTGTCTCGTCTCTTTCATTTTCGCGCCTTTTTCTAAGCATCGTCTTTCTTTCTATAGTGATCGCGTGGTAATAATCACTAAGACCAACTAGAGAGTGGCCATTGTCTTTAAATTAATCATCAACCATGTTTCGCCAAGCCATCTCTAGTTCTTTTTCCCCACTGAGTCATCATGCAATTTCTCGCCGTTTCACCATTCTCGTAAAGGACCTTACCTTAGTATTCTCGTACCTTAGTGTATCCACGTCATGCGATTTTACAGTCATACGACAACGCTAGGTGGCACCCACTGGTAAGGCCAGCTGTTAAACCATTCTCGTTTATACAATCAACCATTACTTCTCGATTGTTTATTTTTGTTATGATGTACTTTGCTTTTTTTGTTGAGTGACTATGTCTGATTCACCAAACTACGCGTTGCTCGCTCGAGAGACGTCTGTTAACATCGATAATCTGCCTGGTGACGTGATCTGGAAGATTCTTCCCTTTGTCGACCCCAGGGATCTGGATAACACGCGATTGGTTAGTGGTTCCAATTGTTTTCAAGCAGAACCGTTTAGAATTCGTACGAAAGCATTAGAGAGGCATCCAATTTTTCAAAACAAAAAGTCATCCTCATCAGATTTCTCCTCGATGGAACGCAATTGTGCCAAAGTATCGCCTTTTGCACAATGTGAAACCTCCCACTGTTATCACGTGGAGCATGCCAGGTCTTTATTTTTTTCTTTTATTTAGGTCTAGGGTCTATATTTAGCACACACTCTCGCACCGTTTTTGGGGGCGAATGAGTCTGGATCTATTCCAAAAAATATTTCGAAAATGAAAAAGAAAAAATAATGTCTCAGACTCGATGAAACCGAATTGGGTGGAACTCTCGATTGCAATTATTTTGCCAATTGTATCACCAGGCAAGTCTGCACGGCGCACTCTCGAAACGTGGAGTACGCCCGAAACGGAGGAACGGGAGGAGATGACAATGGCGAATGACAAGTATGCGATCGGCTTTTCGAAGAGAGATTCCTTCATTCAAAGACGCTTCCGGACGAGAATTGTGAGTCGGTTCAAGTTCGATATAGGAAAAATAGTCGCCCCTCTGACCGGTGAAAGAGGCAACTTTGAAAAAATAAGGGTTGTTATGAAAAAAACCTCTTATTTTGCTCGGCGTGTTCTGACAGCACGCAACTTATTTTTTTTTTATTTTTTTATTATTTTTTTTTGCAGATTGAAGACGACGCCTATAAGAAGAGCCTTGTGCTCGAGTCAGAATTGATCCCGAGGTCGGAACTAAAAAAGAATATGCCACGCGAGAAGAAAACTCACGTGAGTGAAATTCCTAGTGATGCAAATATTTTCGAAGTTTGTGCATATTCCTTGTCGACTTGTCTTGTCGCCTTTACATGCACTCTCTGCACAGTTGTCATCGTGTGGGCCGGCGTATAGACTATTTCGCGGCCGACGGCGCCAGTTCGACGAGGTATTTTTTAAAAATTTTAAAAAAAGTTAGTCTAAAATTAAAAAAAAACTAGCCAGCTACGCTCGCTTCGCTCGCTCGCTGGCTAGATGTCGCCGAGTTATCCCAGTCATCTGCCAGCGCTTCGCATCGCCGGGTTATCCCGGCAATATGCGAACGCTTCGCAAACGCTAACCAGTAATTTGCAAGCGTACTTAGTGGCTACATTATAAATGTTTTCCGGATCGCTCTCGGCCTCACGAGCCTTCCGCAAGCGTAAATGCGTTCCCCCTAACTACTTGATAAATTCAGCCTAATTTCCAGCGAAAACGGAGCGAAAAATAGTTTTGTAAACAAGTATTTCGTCATATTGCATAGTGATGACGAAATTGATTATTGATTAAAAAAAATTTTAATTACGAAAAGTTTGATGCCGAGCACGATCGATTTGGTTGAGTTTCCGGCGAAAACGGCGCAAAAAAAGGTATATTACATCATCATTACGCAATATTGCATAGTGATGACGAAATTGGTTATCGATTTTTTTGAAAATTTTGATAACGAGTGATTTGGTGCCATGCACGATCGATTTGGTTCAGTTTCTGGCGTTAACCGAAAAGAAAACGGATTATTGCATAATGATGACGAAATCAATTATCGATTTTTTTTGAAAATTTTTTTTCATGAGAAGTCTAATGGTGAAGATCTTAGGGCTGTAGGATGAGTTTGAAGCGAGTTCTGAGCAAAAAAAAGTTGAGCGTGACAGACAAAGTTAGCCACAGACAGACAGACAGACACTATGATATTTTAGTACTGAAGAATAAACAGGTAAAACAGAATAACATTGTGTTAAGTAGCCGAAGAAATCTTTTTCATGATATTTGCTTTTATATATTTTATAGGTCCGAGTGATCGCAGATCAATGGCCAAACGACGGTGCCTTCCTCAGGGGCGTCAGTGCCACCATGAAAGGTATTCTGACAGTGGAGCTCGAGAAATGATACCACCGTCTCTTCATTTTACACACTCTCTCACCGGTCAGAGAGGCGAGAGAGTGTGTGAAATGAAGAGACGGCGGTATCATTTCTCGAGCTCTATCTGAGACCCATTGTTTTCTCCAGAAAAGGGTGAACAGTGGGATTAACTTTTGAATTTTCCCGCCACACCGTAATTGAACTGCAAAGCGACATCAGAATGTATATTTTTTCTGAAACATATCCGGAATTCAACCTCTCAACCACATTCAGAATGAGAATCAGGATAAGTTTCACAGACATTTCATAGCTCAAGTCTGCAGATTGACTACAACCCATGCTGTGAAACGAAACGAGAACCAAGCAAATCCCATTGAACGATCGTCGACATTTACAGGTATTTCCATCGACCGTCTTTCGATTGGAAGAATGCTATTCAGCGAGGTATCTGGCCTTCGGTAAGTCGCTTTTTTTTATTGTGAATTTTCTTATTTTTTCTCGCGATGCTTCAGGCGTGCAATATATGACATGGTCCGTACGCACCACATCAGAGAGCTGGAACTCACCGACTGCAAACTTTATTTCGACCAAAGTTCGTTTTGCGAGCAAATCTTTTTCAGAGACACTTTAGGCTTCTCCTCATTGAGCATCTCTCAGCGGTGAGAGGCGCGCAATGATGAGGCCATTTCGTGCGAAGCCACGTCTATTACGAATACGGGTCGCCGTCTCTTCATTTCACGCACTCTCTAAACTGGTCGAGTAGTGAGAGTGTGTGTGAAATGAAGAGACGGTGACCCGCACTCTACTACGAATGGTTTAGTTACATTCTTCACGACCCTCGCAAGATTGCAAGTGTTCTCTGTGACCGCACGTGAAGGAGGGGATGATGATAGATATGATGATGAGTACAATCCCATTTACTCGTATCTCGGAAGAGAATTTTCGGTTTGTTCATTATTTCACGGGGTTATGGTCTCGTATTGGCGAGAAATCTCTCACTGCTCCACTCCCCCTTACTTTTTTTCTGACCGTTGGAAAAGAGCACTGAATAATGAAAGACTGTTGAATTGTTCCTCAGAAGTGGCCGAAAGACGTAACTAATTGGAATGAAGCGGGCGAGTTCTCGTGGTCAATGTCTACGGCAAGTAACGGAGATGTGCGCACAATGCACTTTCAAGCAACGCCACGTAATTGACCAGTCGAACCATCGAAAGATGATATCTTTTTTTTAATACAACGATGATATTTCTTGATCACATAAGTCCATTCGAGTTCCGCATATTTTTCTTTTTAATTTGAGCATGAAATGTATCTATAGAATGTGAAACTCCTTGTGCCCATTCCGATCGTTTGCCAATAACCTCTCGAAATATATATGAAATATATATCGAAATATATCATATAAACACTACAATAGCCTGCGGTCCAACGCTTTCTAGGATAAAAGGTAAAAGGTAAAGGTTCACCCCGTACTCAAGGCACACGAAGTCCTGCGGGAGCCCACTGCTAGGCCAGTGACTATTTTACCTTTTACCTTTCACCTGTTTTCCATGTGTAATCATCTTTCGTACTTTTCTCCTTATGACAAAGCTGTTCAATATTGCAATCGCATCTCCTTTCGCTTCATTTCCCTATCTGTTCTATTTCGCGGATTGATTCATTCATAAATGACAAAGCAAAATGGAAAAAGTATCGCTTCTCTCCCTTTCTTATTCTCCTTTACCAGTTTTACCTCGTCATTCTTTCACTACGATTCTTCTGAGTCATCCAATTTCCGGAACAATCTTCCGACTCTCTCACATGGCAGTGAAATCTCGCTTTCATCACTGACGAGAGATTGTAGACAATGTAGATACGTCTCTGGAAGTTTCCGCAGTGCTATCGCAACACCTTTCAAGGAGCCTCTTCGTTTTGCCTGAACTATCTTATTTCAGATTCTTTGTTCCATTTCGCAATCCTTGAATCATCGTCGTCATTCGTTAATCAGCGGCATCATTTTGGTGAAAGAGGCGGCATATAAGTAGGGGCCACAATGCAGATGACCGATTTTTCACCACGGATCCAAAAGTGGATGCAAACTATCCCTCACGGACCCAATAACATCATACTTTTTACCGTTTGTCGATACCTTTCCTCTGAGGCGCGCTAGAGCCCGAGAAGTACGCGCGCAACTCACTGGGGAAGAGGAGGGAAAGGCGAGACGAGAGGGAAAGGGGCGGAGCCTCATTTGCGTGTGTCTCTCTCCCTCCCCCCGCCCTCTCGTTCGCCTCTCCCCGCCCAAAAGGCACAAGCCAGGGAAGCATGATAAAAATCTAATTTTTTCTCTAAAATTCCTGAAATATTCGAATTAGTCAGAAAATTACTGCCCAAACAAAATTTTCACAGTGCAACCCTTCAAAACGACCCCTTCCCTTCATTTGAATGCAAATTTGACCTGATTAGAGTTGATATGCAAATTTTGGGCAGTGCGCATTTGAAAGGGGGTCCTAGTAGCTGTCCATAGCAATTGAGAACGAGAGATTTGGTTGAAAATGAAGCTTGTGCCCTCCCCGTCTCGCTTTTAGGCGAAATCGTGTCCGCACAAAGTGGGCGGAGCTTGTGGCCCCTACATATAAGAGCTATCCTTTCCTTCAATTTTCTCATTTCGTGCTTTCTTATTCATCGATTCTCTCCTCATTACTTAGTTACGTAGCATATCTAACTATAGATTTTAAGACATGATTTCGTCCGGAGGCGAGCCAAACTTGCAGATGCAGGAGCGGTTGAGCAGTAAGAATGCAGGTTTCTCGCTTGCGAAGGAAGAACTCAACGCGCCGGATGTAAGCACGCTCACTCTTGTGGAAGAGTGGCCATTCGCTCTCGCTGTTGTGCAAGAGCTCGGCTCAATTTGCATCAATTAGACACTCTTCCCTCTTCCTTTCCCATCTCTAGTGTTGAGCTTGGAATATTTAGTTGATGCAATTGTTATAATTCAATACACAATACGTGTTATCAGTGAAAAAAGCAAGTGTCTAATTTAAGACCGGATACGACCCTGCAGACCCGTATGCAAAGAGAGTCACACTTGACTCGGGGCCGAATTCCCAAGTGAGTGTTGCGATTTCGGGCAATAATAATGAGCACTGGTATTTGAGCTCGAAATTAACGGTCTCACACAAAATTTTTACCAAAAAAAAAGATTTTTCACTTTCTGGTTGTGATTAGGATTGACAGAATAAAGAATTCGCCTCCTCATTCTCTCTGACGATGACCTGAAACAGAGATTGTGAAATGAAGAGATAGAGATTCATCTTCCTGACAACCCTAATTGCAGTGCAAGCACTTCGTCCAGATTCGATTGGTCGGAATGTGCAGAGACGACGACGCGGACTTCCTGGGAGGCGTAAGCGCAGCATTGGAAGGTATGACAATGGCTTCGCCCAGCCACTATAGGCAGGGAATGCCTCACTAGAGATTTAGGCTATCTATGATGGTCAGAGCGCTTGTAGTTTCATGATGGTTGGAGTTTGAGTATTGTTCCGACTCTCATCGAACTGGGTCCTCTCTCGCCGCCGTTTTGGCTTGCACGATTCGCCATTCGTCATTAAAATATGAATCTTCTCCTTATTTCCGGCATTTCGATCGATAAAGTCGTGCTCGAGAGGGTGCTGTTGACTGAGCGAGTGCGGTGAGTAATCGAATGTGATTTTTTCCCAATTTTTTAAATCATGCTCAGTGAAGCAATATGGCGAATATGGCAGATCGGCACTACTCGACATGGTCCAAGCACAAAGCTGCTCACGGATATTTCTCAAGCAGATAGTTGTTGGCGATTTTGATGAGCGTGCGTATAAACGTTTTTAATGTTATCAAATTAAAGTATAGTAATTTAAAATATAATTAATTGTAAACATACCAGGTGCATTCTTCACTGGCCTCGCAAAATTGGAAGTGTTCGACGTGAGGATTATCCTGCACAGTGAATGCTTGGCGGATCCCACTCCAGGAGTGTTCTTGGGCAAAGGAATCGAGGTAGGAAATTTGTTTGGAAGCGTCGAAGCTTTGAAGTTGAAGACTAAACCGCCATTTGATTTGAATAAGCGCATAGAATTTTTCGTATTTTTCCATTTCAGGAGTGGAAGCAACAAAACGCTGAATGGGGCGAAACCGACCGCGACTTCGGCTTATACGAGCCCGAAGAGGGCTTCAAAATGCTCATTTGGGGTAGAAAATGCTCAATTCATTCCGATCATTAGAAAAATTCGGAATTCCTAACATATTTGATGTGATGATATGATTAAATGTGCATGTATTTTTTCATAATGAACAATATTATCCATTTGCAGTTCTAATCAGTGGCATCATTTTGATCCATGTGCAGTTCTCGACTAGAAATCTTCATTCTGAGTTGTTCATTCACTTCTCAGTCTAACAAAGCATGATATTGTGTTAACATATCCACATTCTTGATAAAAAATGATTCGTAAACGGTTGCTCTCCCTTACGGATTCATTACATTCTAAATCGAAAACAGTGGCGCCGAAGATTCGGATCTACACGAGAACGGTGATTGTGAAAGGTATTGAAATTGCCGGAACACTATGAGTCAGAACAAGAGAAAGAACCAAAAATGGAAAGAAACCAGCTGATGATTCATATCGAGATAAAATGGCTCATTCTCTCGTCAGAGTGAGGAAGGAGCCCGCGAAAAGAGGAGAGCCATTTATTGGTACGCGATTGCTGAAGAAAGAATGGGGATGCTTAGAAAGCGGAAAAAGGAACGCGAGAATGTTTTGCGATTGAGATCTTTTGGGACGAAGGATGGAAAGTGTCTCGATCCTCGTGGTTCGAATATTGCGATTTTTAAAAAATATTTTGAAGTACGCGAAATCGACTTTTAATTTCGACTATTTCTTACCCGAATAGACAATTATCCGTAGCTCGATAAAAACTATTGATTTTTTGTGAAATTCATGGGTTGAATTCTACGTATATTTTAATGTTTATTTTTGAATGATAAACATGATATATTTACACAAAGATTTGCTTTAACTGCAGATGCAAAAAAAAAACAAAAAAATAAAATAGTGAAAGTGGACTTCGAAGGGATTCATTTGTGCATGAATTGTCATAATTCGATGTGAAAAATATGAACATGCTTGTAAGTATCAACTTTCGAAAAGGAAGATCAACGATGGGGCGTGGCTTGAAGGTGCATTGTCGAATATCCGTCACCACTGGTCATAGAGATAGACCACGCGAACTTGCCGAGATTCCAGTAGCCGATGACGTCTTCCTCCCAAATCTGATAAACCGTCAATG
This sequence comes from Pristionchus arcanus, assembly GCA_900490705.1. Lineage (NCBI taxonomy): Eukaryota > Metazoa > Nematoda > Chromadorea > Rhabditida > Neodiplogasteridae > Pristionchus > Pristionchus arcanus. The sequence goes on from LS485332.1 coordinate 40,097, forward strand.
CTAGGGATGGCTCGGCAAGAAATGACTCTCCTCATTTCTCCTCACTCCTCATCTGCTCTCTCTCTCTCTATCCTCTCTGACCGGAGAGAGAGCACGTGAAATGAAGAGAGCATTTCTTGCCAAGCCATCCCTAGTCAACGCGATCTGAAAAATGTTCACGAACCGAGAATGATGTGCCGAGAAATGGTGTGAATGATCTTCTGCGACTACGAAAGCGCTCGCGGACACTAATGCTGAGCACTCCCAAATTTGCAAGAGACATGAAGAATTCATCTAAATCTGACAAAATAAAAGGACATTCATTGTATCACGAACCTTGATAACCGTAACAAAGTGTAGAGTCGATGATTTCTAACGCTGTCGTGCGGTGTACATGGACCATGTCTAATATTGTAGATCTGTAGTAGTGCTTTATACTAAATAGTTGAAAATATTTAAAAAAAAACATCTAGGTTACTCCACCGACTTACCGATTTCGCTCACCGGTCAAGAACACGTGCTCAAGCGAAAGTCGGTCGATGGTGATACCTCATTTAGATCATTTAGTTTAGTTTATAACGCATTTTCGGGGGTGTTGGGGGATAACGATTATGCAGGGGAGATTATGATGAGAAATGCGGGTCATTCGATGAAACATAGTTACTTTATCTATTTTATCGGATATTCTCGATTTCACCAACCCTATTCGGAACCATACCTTCCATTGCGGCACTCACACCACTGAGAAACTCCACGTCGTCTTGATACTCATCGTCTTCTGGCATGCCCTCTCTGACAATCCGGACCTAGATTTCGTGATTTTTTAAGCGAAATGTTCGATAAAATTTTCTTTTTCTTTTTGATTTACTTTTATACTCCTTCTCTTTTCTGCACAGTATCGAGTCCATGTGGGGAGAGAGAATGCGAAATGAGTTGAGGATAGCATGTTTTCGATTTCTACTTCATCAGATTTTTAAAAATATTTTTTGAAGTGAAAGTTTACTCGCACCTCGTCGAAATGTCGCCGTCGCCCATGAAATAGTCGAGAAGCGGGCCCGTACGATCGAAACTGATCAGAGAGTGCTTGTTAATGTTGTTCGGAATCGATAATATTTTTTAAAAAAATCACTTCCGTGTCACTAATGTGACAAAAAGGTAATATGATTTCCTCTAGAGAAACACTCACACCTATCATATTGCCCATTGATGATTCCGTCGCCGAGTAAGAACGGAGTACAAGACTTCTGTTATAGGCATCATCTTCGATCTGTAATATCAAATTTCAATGTTGAAAAAACATTAGGGCATCCTTCGCTGTTTCATGGTTAGTTGTTTGTTTTTCAATGCATCTCCGCTGATATTAATCAGTTGAATCCAACAGACTACTAAAGCAATAGCTCACAATTCTCGTCAGGAAGAGAGCTTGTTTCTCTGAATCTCTCTCCGAAAATCCGATCGCATTCTTGTATAATCGATTCCTCCAAGTCGCCTTGCCCCTCCCGCTCCACGTGACGACAGTGAGAGGTTTCACATCGTACGTGAGCCGGTACTTTTGGATAATTGCATTCCATCGGGGAGCAATCTGAACCGGACAGGATCCTCTTCAGCTCATCCACTTCTATACTCGCTAGTCACTGGCGAGGGAGTAAGGTGCTCTGAGATTTCTCAGCACCATTCAAATACTCACTGGCCTAGTAGTGACCACTCGCAGGACGCAAGTACCTAGACTAACGGGATGACTTTACCTTTTATCATTTGAACGTAAATGGAATAAAGTAGAACAGCTAACCAATCGCGCATTATCCAGATCCCTCGGGTCGATGAATGGAAGAATCTTCCAGATGACGTCAGCAGGCAGACTGTCGATATTCACAGGCGTATCTTCCGTCCTTTCTTGTCGTTTTTTCCACCTTCGCAACATCAGGGAAATTGGGCAATCTGATTCTTCAAAATATTTTGTCATTAGTGTTGGAATGACAAGAGAAGACAACAAGCAACAAAAATACATCAATAGATCTGAAGCAAAGAAAATGTAACAGATGCAAGAAAACGTTGCCTATATAAACGACAAGAGTGGTTGTGAAAACCCTGGTGAAATTTCCAGAACGTGATGAGTCAGAAACAATGAAAGGACGATGCTTAGAAAGAGACGACAAGAAAGAAGCGAAACTGCTTCGTCATAAAAAATCAATAGTCGATAGATGACATAGCACTAGAGGGGGGGGGTGGAATGCATCACTGATATAAAAAAAAAGAATGTATGTTTTGGGATGAAAATTATGATTTTTCAGAACCGATGCGTCATAGAAGTCGATACCTGACAATGAGATGGTAATTGGAATGAGGTGCACGTGCGATAGTTGTAACTTGGGTTGGCTAAACGATACTCTAAACGTGGCAGGTTTAGCTCCTCTCCCCTAGCTCTTCCCTAATTGCGAGCGAGAGAGCATGCGGAATGAAGAGAGTGCTACCGATCTCAGGGGAATAGAGCGTAGGGGGAGCTAAACCTGCCACGTTTAGAGTATCGTTTAGCCAACCCTACTAGGTTGGGCCGATCGGCACGATTCCCAACGTTTTCTGGGCCGCTTTGTGACTGCCAAACTTGGCGGAATAAAGATACGAGATAGACGACCGATTGTTTTGCCAAATATTAACAAAATAAAGTGACTATTTTTTTGGAATTGGTTGGTCTAAAATGCGTGAGATTCTTTTTGTTAGAACTAACTTTTTTCAGGTGCGAAATAAACTGTAAAACATTTATTAGAAAAATACTCAATAAATACAATATAAATTATGACCACGAAATAAAAAATATATATATCAACACTTTGGCTTTGCTTCGATCTTCAATGTGGTATTTTGTGTGTCCTGGAAAAATATCGTTTCCGCTTCGGAAGCAGTGAACACAAAATCGCTGGTTTCGCTCCATTCTGCGACTTTTTGCTGCCACTCCTGGAATTAGAGGTTGAGATACGAGTAATCTCTATATTTCGCCCATTTTCTCTCCATTACCGGTGAGAGACGTGTTTCTTTTTAGACTGTTTTTCGAGTATTTTGTGTGCACGGTAAAATCGCTTTCTCGTCGATATCTAAAGTTCAAAGCAAGATCCAAATGAGAAAAAGTTATCAAAAAAATAAGCAAACCTCGATTGTGTGACCAAGGAATGCGTCTTCCGACAGCTCAACATGATTATCATCCACATCGACTACACTCACAGAGCGAACTCCCGAACTCGCAAGGGATGTGAAAAATTCATCTGGCAAGGTGGTATTTAAAAATAACATTAGCAAAGATACACACAATGATCAAAATCACTGTCAGGAGTGTACATGAGGTCCAACGCTCTGGCGCGGTGAATACGCACCATATCGAGTAGCGTAGATCTGTAAAATTAGTATTCATAACGCCGAATAGGCTTGTTACTCGGGAGGCTTGTCACTCGAGTTCTCTAGGTCAGTAAGCAATTCTGATAGAAATTGCAAGCCGGACAAGGAGTCAACCCCGGGGCCTTGTTTCAACTTACCGCACTTGCTCAGTGAAGAGCAGCCTTACGACCGAGAGGCGGCTGATGGAGATACCTGTATTTACAGCATAATTGCGATTTCGTTAATAGTATCATAGAAACCATTTCAGGAACTATAGATTGGAACGGAACGTTGTATTTCGTGGTTTGTGACAACTTTTCTTGCTTCTGTACCTTCCATGGCGGCGCTCGCGCCTTCGAGAAAGGCCGCGTCCTCAACAGTGCCCGATCCGCACAAGTGGGCCAAGTCGAACTGTCGACGTGGGTGGTCTCGAAATGGACGAGAGGCGGGCACACACGTTCGCCACTGCTCAGAAAGTGTTTCAATTGGTGAACTATCTGAGTGAACGATGAACAAAAATTCTGTTATCATTCTAAAATGAACCGCACTTTTTAATCAGATTAATGAAAATTTATAGAATAAAAACACTCACGCATGAGATCAGCTTTCCCAGCAATGAGCAATACGGAAATGACATGAGCGTGAGCTTCATTTCTTCTTCTTCGAACTGTGAGATCACGTTATATAACTTTAATAAAAAGGAGCTTGAAATATATTCTCCATTTTATAGTTTAAATTTTTTTTCATCTTCAGCGTGTACTATTGCATAGTTTGCTCCCGATAAGGGTTGTCAGAATAAAGAATTCGTCTCATAATTGCTCGTGCTCTCTTCACTCTGATCGGCGAGAGTCGACAAGGAATGAAACGATGGCTACTGAAGTTTTTACACTCTACTCACAATGATTGTGCGATAGCGTGCTTGCCTCTGCGAGTCCCTCTCCGAGAACCCGACAGCGATTGGGTAACCAGGGTCTTCGTACAGCGATGACAGAAAAGTTTGGAAAGCATGAAAAAGTAGAAGCTTCTGCTCCTGCCATGTTCGTTTTCCCAGTCCAGCCCAAATGATGCGGCTGAGCGGTTCCACATTGTGCGTGAGCCTGTACTCGGCCACAGTAGCCTCCCATCGAGGAGAGAGCTGAAGCACTAAAGAAAGAAAAAAAGGAGAGGTCCGTATTCCACTGGTTTTTTTTCGAAATCGTCACATCATCACATGCCACTTTCAAAGGTAGCATCGGATGAAACGATAAACTCATATTCCTGCGATTTGCAAAATAGAACAACTACGAACCGCTCGCGAATTATCCATATCAAGAGAGTTGAGGTATGGGAGAATCTTCCAGATCACGTCGCCAGGAAGATTGTCGATATTTGCGGACGTATCTGGAGAGTGAGGTCAATAAAAAGTATGGACAACACTATTGTTAAAGGAAGTGTCCCACGAATATCTGGCTAGCTTAGTTCTTGATGTGAGATGGTGGGTCGTTGCTACCCGATAACACTTTCGAAACTCCAATATTTTCAATTTTCGTTTGAACTGAGATATGAGCATTTGGCTACGTTCCAAGTGACCGTGCGCGCGCAGGCAACGAGCGAGAGAGCGTGCGAAATGAGAGGGCGCGCCCTCTCACTCCTCAATTTGCATAGCCGCCCGCTCGATTCGTGGGACGCCTTCTGTAAGGTTAACCTTTATCGTGAGCGAGAGCTACGTAGGAAGGTCTTGCAATTTCGGGCATCGTTTGGGTTTGACTTTTCCTCCGAAATACTTTCCCGAAAATCATCAGACGATGTGGGCGTGAGTTTCCGAATCTGTAAGTATTACGTACATGAGGTGAATAAAGTGATCAAGAACAGTAATTGAGAGCGAAATTTGATAGAACGTGAAATAGTAAGAAAAAAAGGTTTCTAAAAGGGAGCAGCAAAAGAAGAAACAAGAGCGATGAATAAAGTGTGAAAATCGGAGAAAATGTGGCTCTTATAAGCAACATACAGCTCAGAAATGACTGTTGACTGGTTGTGAAATGGAATGGATCTGAGAAGCGAGAGTATAGGCTAAACGAAGAAAGTTCTTGAACGGCGCTGAGGCAGCCATCTGGAAATTGCTTGATCCATGATGAATCAGAAGAAGTGTGGTGAAAGCATGACAAAACAGAATTGAAAAGCCGTTAGGGAATGGCAAACTAGGATGAGAAACAGAGAAAACGGAGAGATGGGGAGAGATGAGAGGGAAATGGAAAATACGTTTTCATCAAAAGTTTTTCTTCAATAATCTTTATCGTGCAAAAATAAATAAAGTTGGACATCGAGAATCGCTAAAAATGTTGCCAATATCAGTTCAGCTAAATTACGTTTTTGATCGGCGACGAGCAACTTTCACGAACAAAATGTCAAATATCGACCCGACAATCAGGTTGATCGTGAATTCAAATGGGCTTGCTCTGCTCCACTCAAGTGCTGCTTCCTCCCAGAAAGTGATGGACTGTCCGAGAAAGTGCTCGTTCTTCATTGCTTTTAGCTTGATCGTTTTTATTCCGGCCTCTGCGAGGGAGGTGAAGAATGAACCTGAATAGCTTCTAAGATTATTATAGAACGTGCAAGGTATCCTCCATTTTTCCGGGTGCTTGAGAAATGTTTTCTCGCCCAGTAATGATTCAAGATCAGGTACGCGCAAATGTACCTGATCTTGCCACTAGCCCTAATACGGGAAACACAATCGACCGTCATTGCTAGAGTTCTCTTATTGAAATTGAGAGCTATTGGAACATTGCAATAATTCAAATATGAGAATTCTAGTCATTGCATGAAGAGCTCACCCAAATTCTCCGTGTCTGCACACTCGCTGCTCAGCTCGATTGATCTTGCCTGGTGCGCTTGGACCATGCCGATAATGTTTGAACTAAAATACGATAAGGATGAATAATGCAACTTTTAGGTATCGAACAAACCGATCTTGTTCGAAAAATGGAACGCGAAAGAACTCGATGGCATCTATGGTAACGCCATCCATCGCTGAGTTGATGGCTTTGATAACATCGCTGTCAGCTGATGAATCACTTGGTTTACCTGATTCGAAAGTCTTTGTTCATAATATGACCTTTATGGGAGCATGAGGATAAAATGTCAAGAACATACATGTCTTTGTTACTTCGGGCATAAATATCGTGAGTTTATCAAAGTAACGGCGCCTTTGAAAAATCGCGGATGCCGTACCACTCGACTAAAATTAATCATTAACCGTTGCTCTGGAAACCTCACTTCCAGCTTTTTTCTAATCAAAGTTTGGAACATGGAAATTAAACCTTTTCTGTAGATGGTCCGGAAGTGTTCTCTTCTCTTTGATAAGACACAAGATCGAGATACTTCGTTGTAGCGCAATCGGTTTTCTGGGAAATACATTTGTACATGGGATACATGGGAAATACATGGGAAATACAGGGGTTGATAGACTTACAATTATTGTCTCATAATTTGCGAGTTGTTCCGAGTCGGTTTTAGAGAAGCCTACGAAACTTTTTCTTGGTATGTTCGGTTGTTTTTGAGAGCGCTGCAAAGGTAAAGTCATTTCGTTTATCTAGGCACTTGCTTGGGAGATCGCAGGCCAGTGATTACTAGAGTTCGAAATACGGGTAATCGTCTCTTCATTTCTCACACTCTCTCACCGGTCAGAGAGGCGAGAGAGTGTACGGAATGAAGAGACGATTACCCGTATTTCGAACTCTAGTGATTACTTAAGGGTTGTTACGGACTCAATCAAAAAATGAAAACCAGTGTACTAATTTAGTGAAATTAATTTAGCATCTTTTAGGTGACCGATTAAAAAATATTATCAAAAATATTGGAAATAAATACCTGAGGAGGCCGGTTACGGCGAACAGTCCACCAAATCGTACGATAAGGAACTAAATTCGCACTCCTTCGATATTCGGTCACTACTTTGTTCCAATGAGGAGAGATCTGAATTTGAAAGAGTATTGTGAACCACAAAAAAAGATAAACAGTAGTTCCGCGATCTCTTGCGCTTGCAAGCGATCAATGTGAGACTCACCAGTCGAATATTATCAAGGTCTCGTTCTTCTGTAAACGGAAGGATTTGCCAGATCACATCTTCAGGAAGATTGTCGAGGTTCACGCAATATTCTTCCCCTTTCACAGCCATCGAAACGTGTGATAGATTCTGCTACATGATCAGTATCGAATATAGTTCGAAATCAAGGACAAACAACCGTTTATGGTAGTAATAGGGTGCGAAAAATGAAGAGGTACACATAGTGCAAACTCTAATTGTACTATAATCACATTGTCTTGAAACGGACAAACTGGGAGAAGAAATTGCGCGCGAGAGTGAGAATCGAGATATATTTGGGTTGAAAAAGAACGATTCGTTGTGACGTCACAACCCTACTGATCAATGAGTTTCACGCTCTCTCTCGTCTACCGAGCGAGCGGGCGAGAGAGTGTGCAAAATGAAGAGACGGCGGTATCATTTCTCGAGCTCTAATGAGAATAGAGTTAGACAGTATGCTAGACAGACAAGGTCAGCAGGTACTGAGCGACCATTGAGTTTACGGCTCTCTCCCTAAAAACTGGTTTCGTCAGAGTGACGAGAGGAAGGTAGCAATTAATGGTGGAATAAGGAAGTATCATATTAGGGGTGGTGGTGATTCTTTTGAACATCTCTGCAGAATAACAATGGCATAAATGGCATAATAGAGAGTGGGTGGGGCACGAATGCGAACCCCGGACAAGTTTCATTCAGGAATTCTCGCATTAATCAATCTTTCCAATCTAAAACCTTTGTTTTTCGGTATGCGTCTAAACAAATAGTGAAGTGAAATTCGAACGGCATTATAATCACAATTAATATGCAACATGGAAAATTAAGATTTATTTCTTTGTTTTATTTAATTTAAAAATAAGTTATCAATCTTCGACGAACGACCTTCACGACCAAAATGTCGAATATGGATCCGATTATCGGCGTGATACTGAAGTCAAATGGGCTCGCTCTGCTCCACTCAATGACTGATTGCTCCCAGAAAGATGAGGGCTGGCCGAGAATCGGCTCGTTCTTCATTGCCTTTAGCTTGATGGTTTTGACGCCGGAATTGGCGAGGTAGGTGAAGAAGTGATCTGAAAAATTCAATAGTTTTCTTGATAATTTGCTTCTAATCTTCTATTTTTTTCAATAAAATCTTTCATTAAAATTAAAAAAATATGCTCACATAAATTCTCCGCGTCCGCCCGATCACTACTCAATTCGACTGATTTGGTATGATGAGCACTTACCATGTCAATTATGTTGGAACTGAGAAAAGATTAGGATCAACAAATGCGAGGTGTCCAACAAACCGATCTTTCTCGAAGAAAGGCACATGGAAGAATTCGATGGCATCTATTGTAACGCCTTCCATGGCGGCGCTGATTCTCCTGATGGCATTGCTGTCGCTATCGGCATCTGACGCGAAAAGTACGTGACCAGAAAATATGGAATATACAAGACATGGTGCACACTGATAAAATACGAAGGGCATACTTGACGCAGGAGCTTCAGGCATGAATACAGTGAGATGGTCAAAGTGGCATCGTCCTCGAAAGATGGCGGATGCGCTCTGAAAATACTTATCACTGAAAAGATCAGAAAAATGACAAACTAATAATATTTTTAAAACTTTTCATCTGCAAAATAAGCCCAACAATCAAGCTACGACGAACGTCTTTTCAACAAATTGTGAAACTCAATTGCCATCAATCAAGTGATTTATATTGTTGTTTGAAAAAAGATACTACGTTTTTCTCAAAACTTGACAAATAAATTGTACGCGCGTATGGGGAAATTGACGACTAACGGAAAAGGCGCCCGACCACACCAAATGCTTATAAATACGTTCAAATAGAGTTTCTTCGCTCCGAAATTGTTTTTAATACTTTCTAGCAGTTGATTTTAGCCGGCTACAATGAAAAACATAGAAACGTATTGATTAGATGCATATAAATCTAACACAAACGATTTGAGTGCGCGGAATTTCGTTATGTCCGGACTAATTAAAAAACGTAGTACCTTTCCTGGCCTGGAATGAGTTTCGTCTTCACTCCGACAAGACTCAATCTCAAGGTACTTCGTTTCAGCGCAATCAGTTCTCTGAAAACATATAGAATAGTTTTTTTTCAAAGTTGGTAAGACTCACAATGCAGGTCTCATACTTGGTGAGTTGGTCCAAGATAGTCTCAGAAAAGCCCAAAAAACGTTGTCTTGACGTGTCCTGCTGCTTTGGAAACGGCGGATGCTGCCGGACTGTCCACCAAATAGTCCGAACAGGTTCCAGCTCAGTGAATCTTCGGTATTCGACCACCACATTATTCCATTGTGGGGAGATCTGATAAAAAAATCATACTACACATGCAATGAATTAATTTCGCGACATGTTGAACTGTTTTTCGTCAAAAATACATGATGGCTTTACAGGCAGAAATTCTCACCAGTCGTAGACTATCGAGGTCCCGTGCTTCCGTAAACGGGAGGATCTGCCAGATGACATCTCCAGGAAGGCTGTCGAGGTTCACATGCGAATCGTCATCATAGGTTGGCATCGAAAATACAACTAATTTAACTGCGCCCGATGCGCGGCAGTATTCAATGTAAAATATGTGATGTTGATGTAACTAGAAATAGAGGAACAGAGGAGGGGTCGAGTAGTACGATTGTATTTTCGGTGTCAGCATTACAAATTCCTTCGTCCCGGGTGTCCAGAGATTATAGAACCGCGAAAGTATCGCGCAATAACAGAAAAGGAGTCAGAAATAACGCGCGCTGATCAAGGATTTGCGATCCCAAATGAGAGAATATTTTTCATTTCACGCGTTCCTGACCTTCGACGGACGTTCGCGCGAGAGGAGGGAGGAAGAGTCCGGTAGGACTCTACTCGACCCATGTCCTAGATATCTGGGGGCTCACTAAGCAGGACATTTCGTTTGCTGAGCATTTCAAACGCACGATATATTCCACAATTCCAGACTATCAGAGACCGAATAATGCGCAAAAGAGGTAAATAACGCGCGCTGATCTACGATTCGTGATCCCAAATGAGCAATGAAGACAAAGTTGGAAAACATGTGCACAAGGGAGAATATGGAAGAATGATCCTTGGAATAAGAAGAGAATGCGTTCACTTATCTCGCGTAAAGACGGGTTTTGCGGCAGACAAGGATCAATTCCTTATCAGCTAACTTTCGTTTGTCTTGCGAGGCGAAAGTAGTGAAACAAGTGTAATTAAAGAAAGAGGTAGAGTAAAGTTAGAGCAGTCAAGCTTGCAGCGCTGCTATTTCCATAATCCTTTATTTATTTCCAAAAAGCCCATTTTGTGATAATAACATTTTTATCCATGGTCGATCACGGCAAGTGATCGCCAAACTAGAGAATTTACAATGCAAGAATAACAACAATAACAGTGACGCAAAGTGGGTGAACAGAGAAAAGGGAGAGACGAAAGAATTACGAATCATCCAGATGATCCGGCCAAATGCGGCACAGCACAGGTTATGCCGAAGAGCCGCTTGCGGACCTGAACATATTTCGCTAATGCAACACTCTCTGAATGGCGAGAAATAAGGCAAAATGAAGAGACGATAAAATTGCCAAGTTTCTTACATTTGGAAACATGATGATCAGCACCCACGGCGTGAGAATGTTGTTGATCGTGTTGAGGAGGCTGGAACAAATCATGGGATCATATTAGCATTAAATTTTGGTGTTCGTTTTATTGTATAATATTTGTTTTGAATCGGGGGACCACAAAACATCGATCAAGTAATGACGAACGTCTTATTAGTAATGAGTGAAACTCAACCCGAACGTCAGGGAAATTCATCATTCTTTTCATACTTTCGCGCTTTCCGAACTATAAAAACTATTTCTACTGAGGGTGTATTTATTCTAAAAATTCGCTTTTTGTATTTGTTTATTTCTGCACCGGGAACGGGAGTCGTATCGAACGAGTACCGACGAACGTCTGATCACTGAATAGTGAAACTCAACGCGAACACCAGAAATTTTCAGCCTTTTCTCTAGCGCTTTTTTAGAAACGAGAATTGCATATTTTTATCAAATATAATGGAGAAATACACACCCAAATACCGCCGAGAACTCCATCTCTTGAATCAGAGCTGTTCCCGAGAGTAATGGGTACAGCAAACCAACGAGAAAGAAGAAAACGATTATCCAGGAACCTGAAATTGAATTTTTATGATATCGCAGGGTTAGGGGTAGGCTGAATTTTGATCGGGAATCGACGATTGATTTTATTTTTTTTATTTTTTTTATTTTTAAAACCGCACCCATGCTCGAGCACATTGCGGCTAGTGTCGTGCGAATGACACCAATAGTCATGCGCTGGCGGTCGTTTGAGCCAGATTTGGAAATGGCCTGGAATTAATTATCACGTTGTTCAGTAGATTTCAGAGAATCTTCGCATTTTTTTTCAAGTTCATGAGATCTGATGATGGTCATGAGATGAGAAAGGTGTCTCACCGTAAACTCGCGGTACTTTGCAATCATTCGCACATAGCAAATGATCGTAATCACTTCCATGAATGCGCCCAAGGACGAGGAGCCGATCTGCAGTAATTTATTTTTTCCTGACGATAGCACCACTCTTATTGGGTGAGAAAAGTATGCTTCACGGCATAATTAAGATCTGGAAATTTGACACCGTTCGTTTATTCTCAATTGAGTTAGAAACACTAACAACAACAAAATTATACTATGAAACATTTACCGAGTAAATCAAGAAATAATTTCCTTGGAATGTAAATTCAATAGCAGGAACACGGAACACGTTGGTTGTTACCTGAAGGAAGGCTTTCGATTTTATTTTTTAAATCATAATGTTGGAATAGTGTAACTTCATTCTTTTTTTTTGTTTTGGGAGCGTTAACTCGTCTTTTCCTACCAGATAATCAGTCGATCCGGGCAGGAGAAGGGGCACGGACAGTGCGAAAGTGACCATCCAGAGGGAGAAGCAGATGCGGGAGAGCTTTCGCCAGATCTGGAATGAGGCAATGCAAATTCAGGTTCTAAACGAGGCAAGCACTCGCGATCTTTAATTGCTGTTGCAGACAACTTCTAAAAAATCTTTAAAATATAATATTACGGCCGCATGCTGCGATGGCCTTGCAATGTCTGTGAATCGCGAGATGATAGCAAAATAGATGCCCATTATCTCCCAATTCTATTCAGAAGTTTGCAAAAAAATATGCAGTATCTAGTTCGCGAAATGAGATCACAAGGGTTCACATTCTTCAATGTCCCTTGTAAATCTCCTTGAAAATTTAAAAACAATATTACCGTGACATGCTGCGATGGCCTTGCAATGGCTGTGAATCGGGAGAGCGCGAGCACCAGATGGAACACCGATCCGAGCTGGATAATCGTCGTGGTCTGTAATAATATTTAACAGATTTTTCTGCATAATTTGTTCGTAAAAATTTAATGAAAACATGTGGAAAAAGAACATGATTATGGACGTGAACTCAATTAAGGTTCTGCAAAAAAGTAAATAAAAGTAGACAAAATACCTTGATCATCTCCACCTTGGCAATGTACGGACCGAGTGCCTGCAATTGAACTTTGATATTTGATCTGTGGTCCATCTAATGTAAGGATTTCATCATGCAATTTGATTAGCATCACGAAGTGATGAACAATTTTCAATATTATAATATACTCGAGATGTTAAACTCCAAAAGCCTCACTTCATAAAACGTGAACAGCACTCCAGTTGCCGCGGGTGCCTGAATGAAGCAGAAGTCGAGGGAGAAGATGAGGTTGACGATGGCTAGAATTCTCAATAGTCAGAGATCAAAGATCAAAGATCACAGCTCTCTTGCATGCCCCAATGCTTCTTTTTCTAACCCAAAAATAAACAAAAAGGCTACCAGAAATGAAGTTCCTAAAAAATGCATTTTCAGACCTCAGTGGCCATCAAAACTGATAAGAAGTGTGCAAGCGACTTTGCAAATTCTTCTAATCACTAAAGATCAAAGATCATTCACTCGTATGTATCATCAGCGTGTAGAATGAGCCCTCCAACTGCACTTTCTTGTTGGATCGAAGCAGGATGTAGAGAAGCCTGCAATTTGATTTACCGTAGTAATAATAGCATCGTGTTATAAATGAACCGCTTGCATAAGAAATAGCAACTAAAAGGAGTGTTCTGAGTTAAGTGCAGCGTTGAATTCGACTGGGGATGGTCAAAACATAGGTAGTTCTCGTAGCACGCAGTGGAATATAGTAAAACCTATAATTATTAGAAGGGAAATATCCTCATGTGTCGCACAACTTTTGCATGTTACTATATCAGGCTACCCTAGCAGCGTTGGACTGCAAGGTATTGTAGTCCGTCTAGCAGCTGGCCTTACCCCAGCGAGCGCCGTCCTATGACTGTAAAATCGCTTCACGTGGATACACCTTTACCTTTTTTATATCAGGCTCAACAGAGTTACGCAATAACAAATACTTCGATCAAAAAAAAAATAGAATACTAACCTGATGTGAACGGGAAGAGTAATGTACATCAGAACGTCGCTTGCCAGAACGACGACAATGAGGGTTGATGTCATGGTGTAGTTATCCTTTTTTCACATGGGTGGCCCAACGTGACCTGACACTGAAATAGCATGTAATAATGACGCCGAATTGGAATAGCGATGGAAACTCTAATAACATCATTGAGGATACGACAAAGACACGAGCATCGTTGATTGGGGGGTATAAATTTGCCTGATGGGTTAGAGAGGGAGTAAAATTAGAGGGTCAGGATGAAATATAAAGCGATACACAAATGGCGTCAATTTGGACGACAAATCATTTCGTTACCCTTTCCATTTCACACGTATTCTTCATATTTTGGCACCAAAACAAGGAAAGACAGATATATCCCGAAAATGTAGGGCAAGCGTAGAAAAGGACTTTCCAGAAAAAAAAACGATGAGAAAGAAGGCGATTGTACTAGAGGAAAACCAGGACTAACATGCATATTTATATTTATAAATATAATCAAAAATCAATAATATATCCTGAAAATTAGCGTAGGAAACAATTGTGACGCGGAAGTACGACGCTTGGCGGATACAATTTCACCCACTATTTGCATGTGTCTCCGAAGTTTTTATGCGCTACAAGTTAGGAGGGATAGATAGATTCGCAAAAACATTGTCCCTTCATTTCGCCCACTATTGGAGAAATGAATCATTTAATTCGGCCATCTTTACTACAAGTGCAAAATCTGATCTGAGCACTGTGGGGGTTTCAATTAAAAACAAGAGCAGAAACATACAATATTGGATGAGTGCACATTTAGATTCAGCGAAACATTGAGGTGGATTCACCGGATAAGAAGAGTGACAAGAGATTGTTATGAGGACAAATCATCGATAGCGGCCTACAGAGAAATATTAGGCAAAAAATTGTTATGGCGGTCGAGTTCAGTGCTCTTCACTAGAGCTCTCAAATTTGTCTCTTCATTCCGTGAGCTCTCACGACGCTCTGACCTATGAAATAGCAGACTGCCTTATTCTTAGTTCTCCTCTTTCAAATGCTATCTCTTGACTAGAAGGATGAGAATGTGAGAGAAATGGAGAAACTCGTAGAGGAACTCTCGAGGAGAATCTGAAAGTGGCAATTACAGGCGTTTTTTGCCCTACATGGAGCGAGGTTGAGACATCTCAAAGGCTGACGAGAGAGGGAAATGTTAGGTGAATAGGACAACGTCACGTTTTGAAAGGATAACAAAAAAAAGAAAGGGTAGATCGAGAAATCATTCGCAAGAGATTGCCACGTATTCATGACAGTGTGATTGTCGATTCAAAAATTTTCAGAGCGTAGAGCTGCACCAAAATTGATCACTCATCACTCACTTTTTTCCTCTCCGAAATTAGATTTTTTTCGACAGAAACGAGCGAATGTGGCACAAAACGCTTGGAAGCGAGCAGCGGCAAATATTTTTTGTATTATTTCACCGTCATTTTCATGGAATAATTGACTCGCCGGTTCATCGTTTCGTCTTTGTCGATGCTATCAATGGGGCAACCAATGTCCATATTTGAGCCGAAATCTGCGGAATATCTATCAAGTGATCGTTCCCTAGCCAAAGGAATCTACATTGAAATTTTCACAGCAAAAATGGATTGGACTGAACTCAAATGCACATCATTTCAAAATAATTATTAACATGTCGATTCAATTAGTCTTTCAATTTCGAATACTAATCTAATAATAAATTTCAATTATGCTTTTACATACCGATCAATTATTCGAACAATGGAGAATTCGAATCGTCTCTTCCTTCACTTTTTATTCGTTCGCTCTTCGCTCGAGTTGAGTAGTCGGCTCTGATTAGCTCTCGTCTCTCCTCTAACCAACGCCACCAGGTATACCCCAGTACCCTCGTCGATACTCCTTCCGTTCCCAGGGTACCGTCCCCATCCCGTATTGACAACTCTACCCAGGATATCGTACTCGATCACCCACTGACGCTACCGTACTGCTTTCTTACCGTACTATTGTAATACCGTATCCTTTCAGTGATGCGATTCCTTCTCTTCATCGCTCTCGATCTTCTCCCGCTCTCGGCCGCTATCAAATGCTATGTTGGCTTGGCCTCTCGTCATGGATCGATGGTTAAGTACGAGGTACTAAATTATGTATACTGCACAATCGAAAGCATGATTTCAGAGAGACGAGAAACAATACGAAAACAAATTCTGTGATTTCGAGCATGAAAAAAACGAGACGGCCGAGTTTTTTAAATGGTCTTATTCACCAGGATCTGGAATGTGCCAGAAGGTTAGATGAAACTAAGAACCAACGGCTGTATTGTTCGCCCATTTCCAGGAAGGTTGCACTAAACAGGGTGAAAATGGTCACCCCTATGTGTACTGTTGTTGCTCGACCGACCTCTGCAACGAATCGATGGATACCGTACTCAAGTCGATTGGGGCGCGCCTCTGACCCTGTCCATTCACGATTCAAGTCCTTTTATGGCGCGATAATGCGGCCTTAAGGCAGAATAAATATGATTATTTTTGAGCCAAAGTGTATTCTATGTTTGTCGTCCGGAAATTCGCGATTCCCCAAATTGTAAATGACAAGCGTTCTTCGGACACGTCGCCCTCCAGGAAGTTCACATAAAACAAATCCGAGTTGAAAAAATCCTCGTGATCACTGCCCAATTCCTTGCCCTCTTATTTCCGACGCTTTCTCTAGGTTAGAAGGATGAGAAAGTCTCGACGAGAATCTGAAAGTGCCAATTAGAGGCGTTTTTTGCCCTACATGGAGCGAGGTTGAGACATCTCAAAGGCTGACGCGAGAGGGAAATGTTAGGTGAATAGGACAACGTCACGTTTAGAAAGGATCACAAAAAAGAATGGGTAGATCGAGAAATCATTGGCAAGAGATTGTCACGTATTCATGACAGTGTGATTGTCGATTCAAAAATTTTCAGAGCGTAGAGCTGCATCAAAAATTGATCACTCATCACTCACTTTTTTCCTCTCCGAAATTAGATATTCTTCGACAGAAACGAGCGAATTTGAAACGCTTGGAAACGCTTGGAAGCAGCGTTGAATATTTTTGTATTATTTCCCCGTCATTTTCATGGAATATTTGACTCGCCGGTGCACCGTTTCGTCTTTGTCGATGCTATCAATGGGGCAACCAATGTCGATATTTGAGCCGAAATCTGCGGAATATCTATCAAGTGATCGTTCCCCAGCCAAAGGAATCTACATTGAAATTTTCACAACAAAAATGGATTGGGTCTGAACTCAAATGCACATCTTTTCAAAATAACTATTAACATGTCGATTCAATTAGTCTTTCAATTTCGAATACTAATCTAATAATAAATTTAAATTATGCTTTTACATACCGATCAATTCTTCGAATCGTCTCATCCTTCACTTTTTATTCGTTCGCTCTTCGCTCGAGTTGAGTAGTCGGCTCTGACTAGCTCTCGTCTCTCCTCTAACCAACGCCACCAGGTATACCCCAGTACCCTCGTCGATACTCCTTCCAGTACCCCAGTACCCCAGTACCCCCAGTACCCCGTACCCCAGTACCCCAGTAATCCAGTACCCCAGTACCGTGCCCGTTCCCCTGACTACCGTAACCAGCTTCCGTGCCGTGGATGCCGTACCAATCCTTCACAGACTACGGTACCCATGGTACACGGATACGTTATCCACCAATGGTGCCGTACCCATTCTTCATTTACTGCAGTATTTACGGCACACTTCCCATCCTTCACTGACTACGTATCCTTGGTACCGTATCCATCCTTCATTGACTACTATTCCCAGGGTACCGTCCCATCCCGTATTAACAACCGTACCCTGGATATCGTACTCGATCACCCACTGACGCTACCGTACTGCTTTCTTACCGTACTATTGTAATACCGTATCCTTTCAGTGATGCGATTCCTTCTCTTCATCGCTCTCGGTCTTCTCCCGCTCTCGGCCGCTATCAAATGCTATGTTGGCTTGGCCTCTCGTCATGGATCGATGGTTAAGTACGAGGTACTAAATTCTGTATACTGCACAATCGAAAGCATGATTTCAGAGAGACGAGAAACAATACGAAAACAAATTCTGTGATTTCGAGCACGAAAAAAACGAGACGGCCGAGTTTTTTAAATGGTCTTATTCACCAGGATCTGGAATGTGCCAGAAGGTTAGATGAAACTAAGAACCAACAGCTGTATTGTTCGCCCATTTCCAGGAAGGTTGCACTAAACAAGGTGAAAATGGTCACCCCTATGTGTATTGTTGCTGCTCGACCGACCTCTGCAACGACTCGAAGGATACCGTACTCAAGTCGATTGGGGCGCGCCTCTGATCAGACCCTGTCCATTCACGATTAAAGTCCTTTTATGGCGCGATAATGCGGCCTTAAGGCAGAATAAATATGGATTAAATTTGAGCCAAAGTCTGTCCTATAGTCAGCCGGAAATTCGCGATTCCCCAAATTGTAAATGACAAGCGTTCTTCGGACGCGTCGTCCTCCAGAAAGTTCACATAAAAACAAATCCGAGTTGAGAAAATCCTCGTGATCACTGCCCTATTCCTTGCCCTCTTATTTCCGACGCTTTCTCTAGGTTAGAAGGATGAGAAAGTTTCGACGAAAATCTGAAAGTGCCAATTACAGGCGTTTTTTGCCCTACATGGAGCGAGGTTGAGACATCTCAAAGGCTGAAGCGAGAGGGAAATGTAAGGTGAGAAGGACAACGTCACGGTTTGAAAGGATAACAAAAAAGAAAGGAAGATTGAGAAATCATTCGCAAGGGATTAACCAGATTAATCGCATCATCTGGAAAAAAATAACATGACTAATCTAGATTTTTATTAAAATAAGAAGTGAGAAGGAAACAGCGATTCTCACGCGCGCAACGCATTCAGAGAATAGCATTACAAAATAAAAAACATCCCGAATGCAAATGATTATTTTAATTTTTTAGCACTTTTATTTTTTTCAAAATATTGTATCATGCAATAATTAGACAAATACATATTGTGAAATGGCGGAGACTTCAATGCAAGTGTCGTCCAGTTTTTCGAATTGAAAATCAGAATAGCGCCACCGATACGCCTCCCTTCGAAACTGCACTTCTCGAATGCCCACTCTTAGAGGACACGATGTGTGGGGTGGTGGTCGAGGCGACCTTGCTGTTGTTGTTATTGTCCATGCGAGAACGGTTGAAGAAGACGCTATGACGGACCTGTAAATCGCACATTTTACTACGTTATTCTCCGACTTGACCATTGTGTTAGATCCCTTAGATTGTGAACTCAGCATATCCACCCCTGATGTACAATTGCAAAGCTATGGGAGTGCTTCGAAAACTATGATTGGGCAAAAGGAGTGTTCAGTGAGTGCATACATATTAACAAGATAATAAGAATAAGAGGTTCAACTCACATTTTTAAATGCGATAAGCAGCACCCAGGGCGTGAGAATGTTGTTGACGGCGTTGAGGAAGCTGGAATTTTCAAAAATTATAATAACTTACGATTATGAAAATAAGCTTTGTTGTGGGAGTGTCAAGATTTCAGTGAGCTTGGTGAATTTTTTCCCCGGAATTGTCAAAACTATTAATTGAGAATGTTCGATTAAGATCTTGAACGGTTGATGAAACGTATGTGCGTTGATATTTGCAATTCGTCGAATCGACAATGCTGATGAAATATAAATCGAAGCTCACCCAAAATACGCCTTAAACTGATCGTCCGTGACCATCGACTTGCCCGTATTCATCATGTACCCGTACGTAATCGCGAAGAAGAACACGATCACCCACGATCCTGAATTGGCCAGCCTAAAATTAATTTCAGGTTATTTTTGGAATACCCAGACTCGTGCACATTGCTGCTAGCGTAGTGCGAAGCACGCCCATCTTCATTCGCTTGATCTCTGCGGACCCGGAGCTGCTGCCGTACTGGAATTGATTGTTGTTTATTTATGAAACTATTTTCGGTCATTTGAAAATTATATTTGGTTATCACTTATTTTTATTACGATATTTACTGGAATTGATTGATTGTTTTTGAAAAATTTTATTTGGTAATTTAAAAATTATAATTGGTTATCGCTTATTTTGATTACGATATTTTTGTGGAATCAATTTTGTTTGTTATTGAAATTAAGATCCCTGACAGTTAACACGTATTCTATCCACGTAAAGGTCTGTCGAAACATGCTTTTTCGGGCTACATTTTTCTTCCTTTTCGGAGAAGCGGCGATGCTTCGAGGAATAACTATCCTTTCTTCCTTTCCTTGTTGATTAACAGGTACAAATAAATTGCTACACAAGTCAAGAGATTCCTAATTTCACAATTTCCAGGCATATGATGTTGTTGCGGGGTCCCTACCAAAATGTCCCCCCTCTCTCTCGACCACTACCAAAATGTCCCCGGCGCGCGCTACCAAAATGTCCCCTCGCTCCTCCCTGGAGCGTGACCACGGCAATTGGATATATCAATTATAATAGCAATTGGTATTGGAGCAATAGCAAATAGATATAGCAATTGGATAAACTCACAACGAATCGTCGGAATCCCATGATCATACCAATGTAGCACAGAATGGTGATGATCTCCATGATAGCGCCGACTGAGGATAGGCCGAGCTGAATTTGAATTGCCATCTATTGTAACACCAAATAAAAAGTAAAAGGTAAAGGTTCACCCCGTATTAGAGGCACACAAAGTCCTGCGGGATAGTAACATAGCATAGTCGGGATAGTAGATCTATAGTAACGCTAAATAATTGCGCACTAAGTTTCGTGCAAAAGATACATGAACCATCATGCGAATGTTAAAGATTTAGCGCAATGACTGAATTGGTTTCTCACCGAATAAATCAGAAAGTAGTTGCCGCCGAAGGAGAATTCAATCGCGGGCACGCCAAAGATGCTCACAGATTCCTGAAAATATTTTCAACATAATTGGTTGAGTTTCATCACTCTTTCTTATTTCGAAATGGCAAACACTTTCAATTGCATTCCGTTGGTCAAGATAAAAAAGAAACAGATCCACGCACCAGATACAGCGTGGTCCCTGGGAGAAGGAGTGGTATGGAGATGAGGAACGTCAACACCCAGAGAGCGCCACAGATATAGGAGAGAAACTGCCAGATCTGGAGAAATTCACATATCTAATCTCGAATAAGACTTTCGAAAAGTTGAGTTTCATCGATATTTCTTATTTATGAGTCACTGAAGTGCATCAATGTACGTTCGTCTCGGGTGAAAAAACAACAAAACCGAAAACCTAGATCGCTGTCAATTCTGGTTGAAGTGCACAGACGATTATCCTTATTGAACATTTTGCTGTCAGCGATAGAGACTCATCCTGATATCCCTAATTACGAAATCTACCTACCCGAACATGCCTCGTGGGCATCGAAATTGCCGTCAATCGGGAGCACGCGAGGACCAGGTGGAACAACGACCCGAGGAAGATCAGGGTCGTTGCCTGATTTTTATTTTATTAAAAATATTATATTTAAAAATTATCAAACGCTCGGCAACGAGTGCTTCTGATAGGCTTAGGATGTGGGAACACGGCCAATTTTCTCTCGAGCATGCCACTGAATGTGAGTGTTTTTGGAGGAAACTTGGTTTGACCGGGACTCGTCCAAATCAAGTTAACGTCGAAAAAGAGAATATCTATCATAATAATGATTTTCCAATATTCTGGCAAACAACTCAAAAAAAATTAAATTACTTTTTTTTTAAATGAAAAAAATATTATTTAAGTTGTCCATTGACGTGGTCGAGGAACCGTACGGCACGTATGATTCAGTGAAGGAGGTTTTCGACTTGGTCGGTAAGTTTTAGTGATACTCATTCCTGCACTGATTGAAAAAATACCACCACATTGCGGAACTTCTTCGGTTTTGGGCCCAGTCAGCAACCGCTCCGCATGTGGAGGGGTGAGAATGGTAGGGAGGGAATAAACTGCGAGAAAAGGCTGGGCCAAAAACCGAAGAAGTGCACACGTTGCTACAACAAGAGATACAACCAGAACTATTGTTTCCAGAGGATGACAAGATGAAAGTGCATATCGGCTATGGAGACGAGTTCGTCGAGCGAAAGGCGAATGAAAGTGAGCAAATAAATTTCATTTTAATGACCTCAACTCGCCTTAAAATGTAAAAGTCAACATTTTTATATTGCTATGACCCCCCTTCTTCATACGTTACCAAATGGGCTTGAGTTCCGGTGAAGATATTCGATACTCTGCTGTCCACTGTTTTTCTAGGGTCAATTCAACGTTGTTGACGCTACGTTTTCAATCCTCACTCATTATGACTCGATTCTGCTTGATGTCTGCACCTATTTCTTCCTCGACAATCAAATATTATGCCCGAGTGAGAGGTTTCGGTCACCGGAGGTTGTTGAGAACCTGGGTAAGGTGAGCAACGCATTTTGAGACAATTTGCTGCTACATAACAAATCCAATCACTTGAGCCAAAGAATAAATTGTTGTTACACATTGTCTAACATGACAATTACATTTTATTTTCAGTTGGTCGGTTTAACAGGAATTCTTACCGTTCGCATCGAAATAAAAGAGTGTGCTACACCGGACTTGACAGACGTTAGTTTTGTTTGGGAAAAGTGAAGATGTTTGGGAAAAGTGTTGACCAACCCCGATGCAAATATCTCAAGAAATTTTTTTTTTTCTGTTGATATCGGTTATAAATGGTATCGCAAAATAAACGTGATAAATTTACAGATGTTAAACATTTACAAGGAACATTTCCGCAACTGCTTCTTGCTGTCCGAATTCTATTCGCGTCGTGGCATGGTGAAATTTCTATTGTTAATCATTTCTAAATTTGAAATTCAGATTTAATTTGTTTGTTTTTTCCAGATTCTCTTCTGGTCCAATCGACATGATTGGTCATTTGACATCTGGGAGAAAAAGGACGTTGAAATCCGGAGAAATCTTCTTGCATTCGACTCGATTATGGGAACAAATGTGTACGATATCGCCAAAAGTGGATATGTTTACTCAGAGCCGACAGAGGAATGGGAGACGTTTTTCAAATCTGATTGAGCTATTTGTTTTGTTTATTGTGACCAATCGCATAAAAACACTTCATGAAGAGCAAAAAAGGCCCTTTTTTACCTGATCCTATTCCTATCATTCTCATTCCTGGACCCTCCACATTCAGTGCCCTTCTCAACTGTACCCAAAAAGAGAGAAGTTCCCAAAACATGAGATAGATAGTAACGTTTCACCCTCATTCTCCTATTCGTTGTAGGTTTCCTGGAAAGTACTCTAACAAGCACACCACCTCAGCAGGCAAAAGTTCTCGCTCGTTTATCGGAAAACAATGGCTAATCTGCGCGCCTAACTTGTCTTACCAGTCTTCGCGAAGCGCTCTCCTCAATTCACAAGCTCTCTCGTCTGTCTGACCGGCGAGGGAGCATACGAAATGAAGAGACACCTACTGAATAGAGCTCGAGAACCACCGTCTCCTCAATTCGCATGCTCTCTCGTCTGACTGGCCGGCGAGAGATCATACGAAATGAGGAGACGCTTACTGAATAGAGCTCCACCGTCTCTTCATTTCACACGCTCTCTCGTCTGTCCGACCGGCGAGAGAGTGTGCGAAATGAAGAGACACCTGCTGAATGGTCAGGAGTGTCCTCACTGGTTCTCTATTGTTCTCAGAGTTGGGCGGTCATTTCAATGACCGGTGAGAGATCATCCTCAACTTGCGCCCCTTTGTTCTCCAAGAGGTAAAGTTGCCAGAATACAAGCGCTGCCACATGCAGATTCGGGATTTCAAGAAGCCGTAAGTATATTTCAGTAAAGGAAGCCGGATTGACAAGACGGATAAATTGTGGATTTGACATATTCGCGAAACATACCCTGGAAGCGTTAACTCAATCTTTTTTTTTAAATCTGAACGTGACTTCAACCGCTCAGCTAGGGCCTGCAAAAATTTAATTATAGTGGGACATACTGAAGCAGGGATGCAATCTGAGATTCGAAGTGTCCCTGAATAGAATTCCACTCAGCAATATTCCATCACTGACTGGATTCTTGCTTGTGTCCCCAAATTGACCCTGCTGTTCTTATCACCTTCTTTGCACTTGATTCTCCGTTGTTTCCTCTCAGAAGTGGCGTACCCAAATGGGAGATTCAGTTCAAATCTTGCGTGAGCGAGTAGGAATGGTAACTGGTTTCCACGCGAATTGGATAACTGATAATTTTTTATACAAAACCAGTCTCAGTAACATTAAAGAAGTGGAAATTTATTGGATTTTACCCGTTCGTGAAACATATAGTGAAATCATTTCCTAACATTCGTCTGTCCCCACTTTGACCCTGGTGTTCTTATCACCTTCTTTGCTCTTGGTTCTCCATTGGTTCGTGTAGCAACGTTAACCTAACTCACAATATTTATAATTAAAAAGGTATTTATTATTAAAATCCATTCGGAAATGTAACGTTTCACAGAGCGATTAAGTGCCCTCTCTGAGCATTGATAGGTAGTTTCACCGTTCTTTTTTCGCTTCGCATTTCATCTTCCTTTTTATTTTGCCCTGTCATTTCCGATCTTGATAAACTGTGATAAGAGTCACTATGCGCACGCGAATTCTCATTGAACTCATTCCCCCTCCTTGCGTTAAACTTCTTCACTACGATTGCTACTTCCTTTTTATTGCTTCAGATTTCGAGTAGTCCATGGCGTCTGAGCAGTTATTAGACATATCCGAACAGAATGTTGATCCTTTCAATGTCAATCGTGCTTCCAAGTAAGCGTTTTTTAAATTTTTTTTTTATTGTTTTATTGTTTTCTTGTGTATTGTTTATTACAAAATAAAATATTTTTCAGATTTCAAAACCCTCGAACGCTCGCGCATGCCGTCCTAGCACTGGTGCTTCTGACCAGGTGCACAGGTAGTTCAGTGGTAGAACTCCTGCCCGGTAAGCGGAAGCCCCGGGTTCGATTCCCGGTCTGTGCATTAACCCTTTGCTATCTCTAATAAAATTGTATCTGACCATAGTGAGATAATAATAACCATTATTGTTGTTGTTTTGAAAACCCTATATTTTTACAGGCTCTTTGTATCATCAACGTGATACCCAAGGATAAGGATATCAGCTGGTAAGTCGTTGAAATGCGTAATTTAAATCCTATCTCATATATCGCAGGGCGGAAGAGTTCAATGAAACTTACTTTCTTCACGATTATTTCGGTGCCCTTAATATCTATATAGTGGAGCAAATCCACACGCGTATACAGGGAAAGTTAGTTTTTTTTAAATAAAAATAATAGCAAATAATTATGCTATGCTGCTTCCGTCTGAGAAATCTACTTTAATCTTAACTGTACTACAATTCGTATATTGAGAAAACATCTTCAGGACACTTGGCGAGCGCAAAATTCGATTGAAGCGTCCGAACTACGCAACATTCGGCTATGATCGTGCTTACAAACTAGCAAAGATTGCCCAGCTAGAGACGCCATCAGGTTTTTCGCTAACAATCGGCTTACTTCCCATTTCTAGAGTTTTTTTTTGAATGCCATCTTCGGACCTTATTTAGAGGCTGTCAATGATGTTTGAAAATCGAATTAAAAAGTTTGCATTGAATCACTAGTACCTGCACAAGACTTACGAATAAATCAATTGCAGTGCTAACGAAAGAGTTCCTCAATCCACTCCACTGGAAAGATAACAAGAAAGCGATTAGTGGCTACGATGCCATTCAGGTCGCAGCGGGATTTATGTTTGGAGTTCGTTTCTATATTATTCATTGTTGCCTACGTATTATGTATTTCTTTAGGTATTTATTTTGCTTTTTAAATGCATTATTTGCAAAAGGAAGTTTTTTCAGTCCCTATCCCTCTCAAACGCTCGGCAACGAGTGCTTCTGATAGGCTTAGGATGTGGGAACACGGCCAATTTTCTCTCGAGCATGCCACTGAATGTGAGTGTTTTTGGAGGAAACTTGGTTTGACCGGGACTCGTCCAAATCAAGTTAACGTCGAAAAAGAGAATATCTATCATAATAATGATTTTCCAATATTCTGGCAAACAACTCAAAAAAAATTAAATTACTTTTTTTTTAAATGAAAAAAATATTATTTAAGTTGTCCATTGACGTGGTCGAGGAACCGTACGGCACGTATGATTCAGTGAAGGAGGTTTTCGACTTGGTCGGTAAGTTTTAGTGATACTCATTCCTGCACTGATTGAAAAAATACCACCACATTGCGGAACTTCTTCGGTTTTGGGCCCAGTCAGCAACCGCTCCGCATGTGGAGGGGTGAGAATGGTAGGGAGGGAATAAACTGCGAGAAAAGGCTGGGCCAAAAACCGAAGAAGTGCACACGTTGCTACAACAAGAGATACAACCAGAACTATTGTTTCCAGAGGATGACAAGATGAAAGTGCATATCGGCTATGGAGACGAGTTCGTCGAGCGAAAGGCGAATGAAAGTGAGCAAATAAATTTCATTTTAATGACCTCAACTCGCCTTAAAATGTAAAAGTCAACATTTTTATATTGCTATGACCCCCCTTCTTCATACGTTACCAAATGGGCTTGAGTTCCGGTGAAGATATTCGATACTCTGCTGTCCACTGTTTTTCTAGGGTCAATTCAACGTTGTTGACGCTACGTTTTCAATCCTCACTCATTATGACTCGATTCTGCTTGATGTCTGCACCTATTTCTTCCTCGACAATCAAATATTATGCCCGAGTGAGAGGTTTCGGTCACCGGAGGTTGTTGAGAACCTGGGTAAGGTGAGCAACGCATTTTGAGACAATTTGCTGCTACATAACAAATCCAATCACTTGAGCCAAAGAATAAATTGTTGTTACACATTGTCTAACATGACAATTACATTTTATTTTCAGTTGGTCGGTTTAACAGGAATTCTTACCGTTCGCATCGAAATAAAAGAGTGTGCTACACCGGACTTGACAGACGTTAGTTTTGTTTGGGAAAAGTGAAGATGTTTGGGAAAAGTGTTGACCAACCCCGATGCAAATATCTCAAGAAATTTTTTTTTTTCTGTTGATATCGGTTATAAATGGTATCGCAAAATAAACGTGATAAATTTACAGATGTTAAACATTTACAAGGAACATTTCCGCAACTGCTTCTTGCTGTCCGAATTCTATTCGCGTCGTGGCATGGTGAAATTTCTATTGTTAATCATTTCTAAATTTGAAATTCAGATTTAATTTGTTTGTTTTTTCCAGATTCTCTTCTGGTCCAATCGACATGATTGGTCATTTGACATCTGGGAGAAAAAGGACGTTGAAATCCGGAGAAATCTTCTTGCATTCGACTCGATTATGGGAACAAATGTGTACGATATCGCCAAAAGTGGATATGTTTACTCAGAGCCGACAGAGGAATGGGAGACGTTTTTCAAATCTGATTGAGCTATTTGTTTTGTTTATTGTGACCAATCGCATAAAAACACTTCATGAAGAGCAAAAAAGGCCCTTTTTTACCTGATCCTATTCCTATCATTCTCATTCCTGGACCCTCCACATTCAGTGCCCTTCTCAACTGTACCCAAAAAGAGAGAAGTTCCCAAAACATGAGATAGATAGTAACGTTTCACCCTCATTCTCCTATTCGTTGTAGGTTTCCTGGAAAGTACTCTAACAAGCACACCACCTCAGCAGGCAAAAGTTCTCGCTCGTTTATCGGAAAACAATGGCTAATCTGCGCGCCTAACTTGTCTTACCAGTCTTCGCGAAGCGCTCTCCTCAATTCACAAGCTCTCTCGTCTGTCTGACCGGCGAGGGAGCATACGAAATGAAGAGACACCTACTGAATAGAGCTCGAGAACCACCGTCTCCTCAATTCGCATGCTCTCTCGTCTGACTGGCCGGCGAGAGATCATACGAAATGAGGAGACGCTTACTGAATAGAGCTCCACCGTCTCTTCATTTCACACGCTCTCTCGTCTGTCCGACCGGCGAGAGAGTGTGCGAAATGAAGAGACACCTGCTGAATGGTCAGGAGTGTCCTCACTGGTTCTCTATTGTTCTCAGAGTTGGGCGGTCATTTCAATGACCGGTGAGAGATCATCCTCAACTTGCGCCCCTTTGTTCTCCAAGAGGTAAAGTTGCCAGAATACAAGCGCTGCCACATGCAGATTCGGGATTTCAAGAAGCCGTAAGTATATTTCAGTAAAGGAAGCCGGATTGACAAGACGGATAAATTGTGGATTTGACATATTCGCGAAACATACCCTGGAAGCGTTAACTCAATCTTTTTTTTTAAATCTGAACGTGACTTCAACCGCTCAGCTAGGGCCTGCAAAAATTTAATTATAGTGGGACATACTGAAGCAGGGATGCAATCTGAGATTCGAAGTGTCCCTGAATAGAATTCCACTCAGCAATATTCCATCACTGACTGGATTCTTGCTTGTGTCCCCAAATTGACCCTGCTGTTCTTATCACCTTCTTTGCACTTGATTCTCCGTTGTTTCCTCTCAGAAGTGGCGTACCCAAATGGGAGATTCAGTTCAAATCTTGCGTGAGCGAGTAGGAATGGTAACTGGTTTCCACGCGAATTGGATAACTGATAATTTTTTATACAAAACCAGTCTCAGTAACATTAAAGAAGTGGAAATTTATTGGATTTTACCCGTTCGTGAAACATATAGTGAAATCATTTCCTAACATTCGTCTGTCCCCACTTTGACCCTGGTGTTCTTATCACCTTCTTTGCTCTTGGTTCTCCATTGGTTCGTGTAGCAACGTTAACCTAACTCACAATATTTATAATTAAAAAGGTATTTATTATAAAAAAATCCATTCGGAAATGTAATGTTTCACAGAGCGATTAAGTGCCCTCTCTGAGCATTGATAGGTAGTTTCACCGTTCTTTTTTCGCTTCGCATTTCATCTTCCTTTTTATTTTGCCCTGTCATTTCCGATCTTGATAAACTGTGATAAGAGTCACTATCCGCACGCGAATTCTCATTGAACTCATTCCCCCTCCTTGCGTTAAACTTCTTCTCTACGATTGCTACTCACTTTTTATGGATTCAGATTTCGAGTAGTCCATGGCGTCTGAGCAGTTATTAGACAGCATTGTACCGAGTGATGATCCTTTAAATGTCAAGAAAAATAATCCTGCTTGCAAGTAAGTATTTATTGATTATTTCTTGTTTATTTTTGGTGAAAAAATATAATACCTACATTTATCAGATTTCTAAATCCTTGCAGGATTGTGCATGCGGTCCTAGCACTGGTGCTTCTGACCCTAGTGAGATAATAACAGTGCGTTCGCCTAAGAATCGCACCCCTTCCCGCACAGCAAAAAGTAGCACCATGAGTTTATTGCATATTCTGTTAGCCCTAGGTGGCCTACATCGATTTCTGTTATTGCGATGTTCCACAAAAATTAATTTGCATAATTACATGCATCCAAAGTGGAAGCATTTTCAAACGAAATCAAGTGTAACTCAGCGGAAAATCAATAAAATCTCTTGAAAATTGGGCTCTAGACTAAACTTGATGTGCTCTCTCCGCCTATGTCGTTTGTTTTTGCAAATTCAAATTTTGAAAATTTTATGTAAAGTTTGGGAATTTTTTTCTCGAAGAAGAAAAAACATACCTGTGAGATTTTTTAATATGTGGTGACCCTTGATGATATCTATGCTCTTGATTTTTTTCAGATTTTTAGGAGGGTGGGCTGAGATTTTACAGGCCAAAAACCAACATTACCTATTCGAGGGAAACCCGTCATTCCACACCGCGCACTCTTCATTCGTGGCGAGAAATGGAATGGTTCAATAGAAAACACAGTGAACACAGTGGGTTTCATAATCATTTATTAATGGTTCAGCGAACGAAAACTTCGTCAAAGACTTCTTCAACCATGGTCATCATAATATCTTCATCGTCGTATTTTTCCACCGTCTCTTCTTCCTCCTCTTCTTCTTCTGCCTTGCTTCCATCATCAACCTGGTCATTGTCTGATTCATCGTATACTTCTGCGATAGTTCTCTTCCGAGTCTTCAGAACAGAACTAGCAGTAGTGGGATTATTTTTTCTTGGACGACCCCGACCTTTCGAGGCCACAGCCTTTGCTGAAATAATGCAACAAAGATATATATATATATATTGAACATGAAAACATACGGCGGAGTCGAACATTCTCCCAGTTTCCAAACGAAGAAATAAGGGATTTCTCAGTTGGACAAATGGAGAGATGGAATCGATAGTAGCCAGTCTTCTCATCCATGGTCGATCGAATAAGCTCACAACATTCCGCTGGACTTGCCCGTTTCCCTTCAGCTCGATGATCATGAAAGAATTTCTCGGCAATTTTCTGCACTTCTGAGTTCATCTTGGGGGCACGTCCTTCCTTGATCGCCCATCCTTTGATATCTAGTAAGTAGCGGTGTACTCAAGTAGACGAAAATATATAACGTACGGGTAGGGACATCACATCTTCTCACAATTAGCTCGCTTTGGTCAACCGCTAACTTGGCGCATTCCTCAGTTTCTATCGCATTAGCGAATTCTTTCTTAGCGATATCGAGCATCGTATCCTTTACTCGGCCGAATGAATGGGTTTGCTAAAACATCGATAGCAATTATATATCAATACTAGTACAAGATACCCCGAACTCATGAGATTCAAGTTCTTCGAGTGTTGGAAAAGAATAAACACATTCCTTGTTAGAACATTGGTACAGTTGCTGCGTATTTTCACTATCGAATTCGCACTCCTCGTCTTGGCCCTTCATCTGTGATATAAATATTTCACAGATTTTCAATCAATGTTATGAAACCTGTTTTCAAAAAGACAAATGCGTTCTCGGGTTCAAGAAATCCTCCTTCTCCTATCACGGTCAGAACTGAATTATTTGGCTCAAGTTTAGCGCGTGGAATAACTCGCCCTTTCCCGACTCCGGCATATTTACGAACCAATATTCCGTTATTCTAGAAAAGAAGCTACTTCAAATAATAATACAAATATTACACCTCAAATTCGAAATCAAAGAATGTAGTAATTCCATTAATGGGATTGATCTTTGACTTTTTGACCGACGGAGTTATGTCAACAAGATATATCGAGCATCCCTAGAAGTAGTTCATTAATATATATTCAGGTATCACAAATTACTTTTGGAGGGGAGGCAACCATAGCATCAAACATTTCTTTAGGATTCGTTGCGTTCTTCTTAGCAACATTCCAGCCGATCACAGATCTTTTGAGGTAAGCAGCCGCCCGGTCACAAGGACCCTACATGTCCTTGTTTAGTGCACGCTTTTTTGAAAGGCAAACTTTTCCGAACTGAGTCTCGGAGAAACTGTATCGTACAATCAGTGGTGACGCAGAGCAAACTGATTGAAGAAAGGCCAAAACTGTCGCAGCTTTGAATGTTCCTGAAGTGTATTTTGAAGTTGCGATACAAAAAGTAATACTTGTTTACCTGCGTTATCGCTCCTCAACGTAACTGTCTTCACTCCAAGCCGCTCTAGTTCGGAAAGCGTGTGGCGCAGCACTGCGCTTACTCCATTACAATCCTTTGAATGGAAATCATAATAATAGTTTGTCCGGAAAGCTTAGCCTTACTTGCTCGCCTGATCTGATTATGTGCCCGAAGACGTGATGAGCCAACTGATTTCCCAATTTAACCAATGCATGTCCGATATGAAGGGGTACGCCCTTTTTGGCGTAGAACCCTGATTGAGTTTCCCTTAAAAGGAATAATTAGTATTAGTATTAAAGATGAGTGTACATTGAAGAAGACGCCAGCAACTTCATGGCGAAGTCAATAGTGAGTAGACATTCGCCGTCCTCTAGATTCTGCTGGATTTCTAATCTCGCCCAATCGGATGCGGCAGACCTGAAGAGAAAGTCATTCATTACGTTGAAAAAAGCTGAACTTTCTTACCGGAGAAGGTGTTTGCGAAATTTGAAAATAGAACTGGCGGCCATCTCAATCACTTCGAAAGTTCTTCTAATTTCAACCCTGCATTTATTTTAAATTTTAAACTAAATTCGGTTATTGGGATCGTACGAAGATGGATGATTATTGGAGATGGATAAGTCTCGAACTTCTTTAGCCTTTTCACAAATGGAGTTGATTACGGCATCCACCTGCACGCAAAAATTGTATTCATTGATGCATTCATAGACTCAAACCTGTTCGCACTGAAGACAAATGTAATCATGAGAGTGGCCACATCTTGAGGAGAATTCCGATTCATTAGGATCACTCAATGAATGAATCATGCAGTGAGAACCTATCTCTGACGATTCTTGAATATGACTACGGTATCCAGCTGAATGTTATTTTTGAATATGAATTATAACAAGAACAAACTTTCTAAAAACGATTTGATAACCCTGAGTCCTTGCTTATAAGATGTCTTCTCGTTCGATGATAATTGATTAAAATTGTGAAGTTTATTCAAACAATTGTCGAGATTATCGAATGCCTGTTAGATAGTGCCTTCCATTTTGCGTTTATTAATTTGACTTACCGTCTGAGCCTCTCCAAGAAATTCGTCCACACAGAAAAGTTGCTTATTTTTTTTCTTAGCAATGGAACGAAGCATTAGGTATAGGCTGGTTCTTCCCATGAAATGCGAGACGAACTGGCCAATACTCTTAAAAAATATTTGGTCACAGATATCAATAATGTCTAACCTTCAAGTATAGATGATATTCTTTTATAATCCGGGAATAAGAATATAAGCGACAAATAGATGCTACATTTATTTTAGTTCCATCTGATAAGGTGGCTTCGGAATCTCCATATGGCATACTTGAGATCATGTTCGACCTAAACTGGCAATACTCCTAGCCTAAAATGTTGAACAAACCGTGCTACGTAGGAAATGAAAGGAATAACACGATCTTTCTCAAATTTAACTCTCGTATATTTTTTAATGGTGAATAGGCCCTTTGAAAATGCGATTGCAGTGCGTATTTGATGTTTACTGACAGACAGAAAGGATGAAATCTATAAAAAAATTGTAGAAGTCAAGATATTTATTCAAGAACTACCTCGTTATGGCAATACGCCTTGACACTAATGACCATTGCCAACAATTCAAGCTTCTCTTTACGACTTGTAGATGAGGCGTACTTAGAAGCAATAGCTTCCATGAAATCCTTCCCTGTATCTCGAGTACAGTCGGCAGGACGAGTCTGAGTTGTTCAGTATGAGTCAGTACGAAAATATTCAAAGTTAGATACCGGCACTGTCAATTCCATCAAATCTTGGTAGTCATCTCCTGCGATTGCCTTAGCTAAAGCTGTAACCAGATGAAGGAAGGACTTTTTCTGTAACTATGCAATAGTTCGTGTAATTCACTTTGAAAAACCTTCTTCTGTCTAGATTCCTCAGCTAGATCTGTCCAATTCTTGTTCGTAATAAGTCGACTGATGCCAAGTATCCCGCAGATTGAAGCAAGAAAGGCCAATATCTGAACTAGAAATTAATTGACTATTTGTCTAATATAATCCCACCGAACTGCTAGGATCTATACTCGGCTCTGCTTCATCAGGATTTGGCTGATCATCGGAGTCGAACATCTCTGTATCAATACACTGGTTGTCCTTCAAATTGATATCCTTTTCTGCGTACAATTCGAACTTATGCTTGGCGCAGATTACTGCAAATGTTGATTACATACGCATGATCGTGATACGATTATACCAATTCCCGGATGTACAAGTTCATGAAACACTTCCATCCATCGAATAGACTGATCCTGTAGTTTATGGATTTATACGAGGCGTATTCTTTCATAAAACCTTATTCATCGTGAAAGTTCCGAAAGGTCTAATTCCGTCGGAATGGTGTCGATTGGGTAGCGAACAACGTGCACGATCTTTCGAACGATACACATGTTTAGACTTGGTCCATAGAGAAAACAACGAGTTCAAATGACCCATACATATTTCACGTGACAGTGCTTCATCCTAGATAGCAAATAGTTTAGTTTTAAATAAATTTAACAGTACCTTATCGAAAAAGATTTCTCCGTTCGCACGGTACAGTAATAACTCCAGAGGAGTATCAAAGTCATGTAGGTTATGACGGCCTTTGTAATTCTCGAATACTTCCTTGAGAGTCGTCCTCCTGAATAATGTAATGAACAAATGAGTAAGTGTAATCACAACTTAGCGCAACAAGTAATTGCAGCCAGATTGAATGTTCCT
The DNA here is from genome assembly GCA_900490705.1 of Pristionchus arcanus. Taxonomy (NCBI): domain Eukaryota; kingdom Metazoa; phylum Nematoda; class Chromadorea; order Rhabditida; family Neodiplogasteridae; genus Pristionchus; species Pristionchus arcanus. Next base: position 74,180 of record LS485332.1, read on the forward strand.
TCTCGAGCAACGATTTCATTGGCTTGAGGGCGATTGGTGCCGAACCAACACGGATCCTGTTTCGTTGATTCATCCTATAATATCGAATACCGTACCAATACAGTATGACAGAAAAAATACCATTGAGAGAATCAGGGAGGCGGCCGAAGAACTCGAGAACGGAGAGGCAGGGCTTCGCCCGAAGAGTGGTCATCGTTGGCAGAGAGAACCTTTTATAGACTTGAGATCGTGATGTAAAGTAGGATGAATCGATGCAAAGAAGAAGATTTAACAATTTGAGTACGAGATTATACCGAAATCAGGGAAATTTGAGTAATCTTTAAATTTCGCACGGCGACAATTGCCGTGAAACACATCCGATTTTGACCGCGCAAATCTCATTTCTCGCCACGAATGAAGAGTGCGCGGTGTGGAATGACGGGTTTCCCTCGAATAGGTAATGTTGGTTTTTGACCTGTAAAGTCTCAGCCCACCCTCCTAAAAATCTGAAAAAAATCAAGAGCATAGATATCATCAAGGGTCACCACATATTAAAAAATCCCACAGGTATGTTTTTTCTTCTTCGAGAAAAAAATTCCCAAACTTTACATAAAATTTTCAAAATTTGAATTTGCAAAAACAAACGACATAGGCGGAGAGAGCACATCAAGTTTAGTCTAGAGCCCAATTTTCAAGAGATTTTATTGATTTTCCGCTGAGTTACACTTGATTTCGTTTGAAAATGCTTCCACTTTGGATGCATGTAATTATGCAAATTAATTTTTGTGGAACATCGCAATAACAGAAATCGATGTAGGCCACCTAGGGCTATCAGAAAATGCAATAAACTCATGGTGCTACTTTTTGCTGTGCGGATATCGGGTGGAATTTTGCGATTCTTAGGCGAACGCACTGATAATAGGCTTTATTGTTGTTGTGTTTTGAAAACCCTATATTTTTACAGGCTCTTTGTATCATCAAAGTGATACCCAAGGATGAGGATGTCAGCTTGTAAGTCGTTGAAATGCGAAATTTAAAACATATCTCATATATCGCAGGGCGGAAGAGTTCAATGAAACTTACTTTCTTCACGATTATTTCGGTGCCCTTAATATCTATATAGTGGAGCAAACCTTCACGCGAATACAGGGGAAGTTAGTTTCTTTTTTTAATAATAAATAAAAACAAAATTATATTTCGCGTGCTATATGCTGCTTCCGCTTGAGAAATCTTTCTAAATCTTAACTGTACTACAATTCGTATATTGAGAAAACATCTTCAGGATACTTGGCGAGCGCAAAATTCGATTGAAGCGTCCGAAGTACGCAACATTCGGCTATGATCGTGTTGAAAAACTTGAAAAAATTGCTGAATTGGAATCTCCATCAGGTAAAACTTATCGATTTTTTTGGAAATTTGTTTTTGTAAATCGATAAAAAATTGTATTCAAAAATCCAATTGAAACGTAAATTAAATTTAGGTGACAATAAAAGTTTTACGAATAAATCAATTGCAGTGCTAACGAAAGAGTTCCTCAATCCACTCCACTGGAAAGTTAACAAGAAAGCGATCACAGGTTACAACGCAATTCAAGTCGCTGCGGGATTTATATTTGAGGTTCGTTTCTATTTTATTCATTGTTGCCTACGCATTAGGTATTTCTTTAGGGATTTCTTTTGCTTGTTAAATGTATTCTTTGCAAAAAGAAGAGTTTTCAGTCCCTATCCCTGTCAAACGCTCGGAAAAGGCAACGAGTGCTTCTGATCGGCTTAGGATGTGGGAGCACGGCTAATTTTCTCTCGAGCATGCCACTGAATGTGAGTGGCAAATCACGAAACGGTCCCTCTCGGCTTTCAACCACATTACAACTGATCTAAATAGTAATTATCATCTCGAATGAATTTATACCGTTCAAAACGTAGAACTGGGATTAAGAAAAAAAATTGAATATTAAATATTTATTTAAGTTGTCCATTGACGTAGTCGAGGAACCGTACGGCACGTATGATTCCGTGAAGGAGGTTTTCGACTTGGTCGGTAAGTTTTAGTAATACTTATTCATGCACTGATTGAAAAAATACCATTTTCAACATTGCGGTACTTCGTCGGTTTTTGGCCCAGTCAGCAACCGCTCCGAATGTGGAGGGGGTGGTGGGAATGAGAATGGTAGGGAGGGAATACTCTGCGAGAAAAGACTGGGCCAAAAACCGAAGAAGTGCCCACGTTGCTACAACAAGAGATACAGCCAGTACTAACGTTTGCAGAGAATGATCATCTGAAAGTGCACGTCGGATATGGAGACGAGTTTATAGAGCGAAAGGCGAATGAAAGTGAGCAAAAACTTTCATTTAATGACCTCAACTCGCCTAAAAATAGGTAAAGTCGACATTTTTTGTATTGCTATGACCCCTCTTCTTCATACGTTACCAAATGGGCTTGAGTTCCGGTGAAGATATCCGATACTCTGCTGTCCACTGTTTTTCTAGGGTCAGTTCAACGTTGTTGACGCTACGTTTTCAATCCTCACTCATTACGACTCGATTCTGCTTGACGTCTGCACCTATTTCTTCCTCGATAATCAAATATTATGCCCCAGCGAGAGGTTTCGGTCACCGGAGGCTGTTGAGAACCTGAGCAAGGTAAACATCACATTTTGAGAAAATTTGCTACATAACAAATCCAACTTGAACAAGATAATTAAATGTTGTTACAGTCTACCACGACATTACATGTTGCTATCTTTCAGTTGGTCGGTTTAACAGGAATTCTTACCGTTCGCATCGAAATAAAAGAATGTGCTACACCGGACTTGACAGATGTTAGTTTTGTTTGGGAAATGTGAAGATATTGACTAACCCCGATGCAAATATCCCAAGAAATTTATTTTTTTCTGTTGATATCGGTTATTGAAATGGTATCGCAAAATAAACGCGATAAATTTACAGATGTTAAACATTTACAAGGAGCAGTTCCGGAATTGCTTCTTACTTTCCGAATTCTATTCGCGCCGTGGCATGGTTAGATTCCTATTTTGAATCATTTCGAAATTCGAAATTCAGATTTATTTTTTGTTTCAGATTCTCTTCTGCTCCAATCGTCCTGATTGGTCGTATGACATCTGGGAGACAAAGGACCTGGAAATCAGGAAAAATCTGCTCGAATTCGACTCGATTATGGGCACGAATGTTTATGATGTCGCCAAGAGCGGATACGTTTACTCAGAACCGACAGAGGAATGGGAGATGTTTTTCAAATCTGATTGAGCTCTTTGTTTTGTTTATTGAAATTCAATCACATATCGATAAACACTGCATGGGTTCTCCCCTTATTCGAGTTCTACTCGAACTAACAACGCCTCTGCAGGAAAAGTTCTCGCGCTCTGACCGGAAAGCAATGGCTAATCTGCTCACCTAACTTGTCCTTACTAGTCTTTGCGAAGCGGCATGTAACTCTCCTCAATTTGCATACTCTCTCGTCTGTCAGACCGGCGAGAGAGCACACAAAATGAGGAGACGCCTACTGAATAGAGCTCGAGAACCACCGTCTCTTCATTTCACACGCTCTCTCGCTTCTCTGACCGGTGAGAGAGTGTGCGAAATGAAGAGACGGCGGCTCATTTCTCGGGGTCTACTGCTGAATGGTCAGGAGTGTCCTTTCTGGTTCTCTTTTGTTCTCATCGTTGGGCAGTCATTTCAATGACCGGTGGGAGATCATCCCTAACTTGAACACTTTTGTTCTCGAAGAGTCGAGGTACAGCTCAATAGTAGAGCTCGAAAAATGAGCCACCGTCTCTTCATTTCACACACTCTCTCGTCGACCGAGCGGGCGAGAGATTGTGTAAATTGAAGAGACGGCGGCTCATTTCTCGGGATCTACTGCTGAATGGTCAGGAGTGTCCTTTCTGGTTCTCTTTTGTTCTCATCGTTGGGCAGTCATTTCAATGACCGGTGGGAGATCATCCCCAACTTGAACACATTTGTTCTCGAAGAGTCGAGCTGTCACATGCTGAAGCGGGATTTCTAATCGCAATAAGTATAGTTTAGTTTTTGCACTGCAAAAGAAATCCGTATTGACAAGACGGATAAATTGTGAATTTGACCCATTCGTGAAACATATAGTGAAATCATTTCCTATGTCCCCACTTTGACCCCGATGTTCTTATCACCTTCTTTGCTCTTGGTTCTCCATTGGTTCCTTCTCCCCCAACAGTCTCTTTTCTTCGCTACTTGTCTGGGAAGAATCCCCCTTTTACCTGCTAATTCTTCGTTCAGTTCAAATACTTCAAAAACATCAATTTTGGATAAATTTCATCACTGGTCAAATGGAATTCTATCGGGGAAACTTATCCATGCTTGAATGGTTTGTGAAACACATCACGAAATTTTGATGCGATTGTGATGCTTCTTATCACCTTTCTCTATTTGTTTCGCCCAACAGTCTCTTTTGTTACCTAATTGTCCGGGAGAAGTTCCTCCCATCTCCTTCTCGTTCTTCTTCTAGTTTCATGCTGTGGAAAAACTCGAAGAGAAGAGTAAAGATTTGAATTCCCGCAATTTCATATCTCGGCTCCCAGAGGTCCTAGGCGCTTGAAATTTGGATTTTGGGGTGGTTTTTCAATTTACACACCTCTGGGAGCCGAGATATGAAATTGCGGGAATTCAAATCTTTAGTCTTCTCTTTGAGTTTTTCCACAACATAAATATTGCAACAATGTAGGGAATGATAGGACAGCAGATCGAAATGTCATCCACCACGGAACACGTATCCAAGTTTAAAGAGTTTGTGAAACACATCACGAACTTTTGATCCGAAATTTGCTCGATTCTTATCACTTTTCTCTATTTGTCCCTTCCAACAATCTCTTTTGTTCCCTAATTGTCCGGGGAAGAGTTCCCCCCATCTCCATCTCTCGGGTCAACGACTTCCTGCTCACGCGTCCCTCTGTTTGCATCCTCGTTGACCTCTCCTGAAATAATCTATCGCCTGACTCTCTCCATTTCGCGCACTCTCTCGCCCTCTCTAACCGGCGAGAGAGCATGCGATATCGAGAGAGAGTCCGGGTACCGGTCTCTCAGTTTGCTATGCTATTTCGCGGTTGGGGCCCGATGAAAACGTTCCGTCACTTTTTTCGGGGCTCCTATTCCGTTCGGAACAATGGAGCCTTTACGTGGAGAAGTGCGCGGAATGTTTGGTCAATCCATCGAGGGGCCATTGAATCTGCAGAATCTCTTCAACGATCGAAGAGCACCGTATAAAACGTAGGAGTTGGCATGTGTGAAGAACCTGAATTATCTACGCTAGGATTCCGTTCCCGAAATCAGGTCAGCGAATGCAGCAATGTGTTAGAAGAAGAATCTCCGCTTTCTCACAATCAGATTGAAATTCTACAGATTCTCCACACGCTCCCTTCTTTACTTCGATCGAAGCTTATCTTTTTAATATAAAAAAACGGCTCTAGTCCGTTTTGGGTGTCCCATCAAAGTTTTCCGGTCCCATAATAGTTTCCCGGTCCTTAAAAAGTTTTCTGGACCCCGAATAGTTTCCTGGACCCGAAAATAGTTTCCTGGACACGAAAATAGTCTCCTGGACCCGGAATTAGTTTCCTGGACCCATAGTTTCCTGGACCCGGAAATAGTTTCCTGGTCCCGAAAAATGATTAACGGGTTCCCATCATTGTACGTTATGACATTGTTTTTCTGCAGAAAAACTTATGTGGTACTAAGCACTAACTATAAAGCATTGAGCCCAAGTCAAAGCAATTACGACGAGCATAAATTGAACCTTGTATTAAATAGCGATTGGGACTTGCAATTGCACTTGGGGAGTGATGGGTCCAGGAAACTATGTCGGGGTCCAGGAAACTATTTCTGGGTCCATGAAACTATTTCTGGGTCCAGGAAACTATTTTCGGGTACGGGAAATTATTTCCGGGACCAGGAAAATATCACTGGGACTGGACAACTTTCATGGGACCGGAAAACTTTGACGGGTCCAGGAAACTTTGATGGGACACCCAAAACGGACCAGAGCCAAAAAAACGATAAAACTACTACAAAACAACTGAAGGGAGTCTCTTCATGAACATCATGCGGAATGTTTGATCTAGTAGTCGGGATTGGAAGGCAAAAGGAGGAAAATGTTCAGATTCTTTCCCCGATCAAAGATCTCGAGGGCTATCATAGTGCGAAAAAATCCAGAATATCTGTGTGGGAAGAAGAAATCAAATACCCCGGGCCCGTATCAACTATTTCGAGCAATCTTCTCCTCTTCCCTTGTCTCTCGCGAGTCAGAGAAGCGAGAGGGCATTGGAAAATGAGAGAATCAGACATCCCATCCTTATTTCGATAGCCTAGTTGGGAACTGGAATGCTGAATCTTTGATTCATCATCACAAAACGTAATCGTAGACCTTCCGCAATATGATCAGAAATAAATTTTTCATTTCGGTACACGAGACTGGGCAAAATCAATAAATATAAATTACACTTAATTTATCGAACTCGTGAAACATATTGTGTCGCACGCTCAACAGTCGCAATGACTAATAAAGTTTTTTTTAAATGCTGAATCAACCTTATTTTTAGGCACAACAATGCACGGACCATCAGGTTAGGCAAATCGGATCTCGAGAGGGGCCGAGGGCGGCCTCTTTCTGTGTCAAACAATATTTGCTGAGCATTCTGTGATCCAGAGATTGGTCAACAATCAATCTCTGGATCGCGAGATCAAGCATGACGATTGCCCTTCTATCTGTCCATTTCGATTGATCTTTCATGAAATGATATAAAAAACGAGTTCAATATTTACAATTTTGATCAACAATCTCAAGATTTGTTCATATTCTGAATATACTTGGTTGAAGAAACACTTGAATTCCATTCATACCGGACCAGTTTCCTTTTCGAAATATATTATGCACATTTAGGGACATTGCCTGGGTAATAATAAAATTAAACACATCCGCTTCTCACAAGATTTAATCAGCTCTGCTTCTTCTAATAACAACCTCGCATCTTGACCGAGCCTCACCTGCTCCCCTGCTAATCCCCGCTCTCAAATCATCATTATTCTCCACAGCGCCCCTCGAAATCTCGTCTGACTCTCTCCAATCAGCGCACTATCTCGCCCTCTCTGACCTCCCAAGGACCACAAAAAATGCACAGCGAGAAGGCGCTCCCCCCACTTGACTCCCACCCATCCTCGCACTCTTGAGCGCCTCTGTCTCTCCCAATGAGCTCATCTCGGATCTCCTAAAAAGGCGAAAATATTTGCCCTCCTGTGAGATCTGGCGACATCATTGTCAGAAATCTCGCACAATCGCTCTAAACGCAAAGAAAAACCTGAAATAGGTTCGAACCTGCCATTCTGTCCGACCTGTTTTGCCACCACTCCTTCTCTCTAGGGAAGGAATCCAGACACTGGCGCCTAGAATCGCTCCTCTGATCGACCCTCTCAATGAGGAATGCTCTCTCGTCGGCCAGAGAAGCGAGAGAGCATGGGAATTTGAGAGAGTCAGACGATGCCTCTGATCGAGAAAGGACAAGGCAAATTGAGGAGACGGTCACTTCTCTGCCCAGGGCTGTTTTCTATTTACCCGGGCGCTTTTCTTCACTCCGGAGTGGAGGCCATCTCTTCTTTCCTAATGCTCTCTATCCAGTCAGAGCTGCGAGAGAGCATGGCCAAGAGAGTCAGGGAGAGAGCCAGGGGGAGAGGGTGGGCCTCCCTCCGCTCCGCCCCTCTCGGAGGAGGGGAGAGGCCATTCGAACCCCACTAGCCTGAGGGGAGAGAAGAGAGATGGCTCTGGCTCTGGTGCTTGCTGCGGCTGCTGCGGCTGCCGTGAATGCTGCAGTGTACGACCCGGACTGCAAATGGAGAGCCAATGTGACGGGTTGGTTCTATTTTTTCAATTCATATTGTTTGTCGATACCGAAAGACCAGCGAATTGATCTTTTTAAAAATTTGAAAATTTTGATATTATCGTGAAACATATTGTACGGGTGCAAATTTGGCGCAAATGGAGAGCCAATGTGACGGGTTGGTTCACTTTTTTAAAGATATTTACATTTTTCGCGACAAAAGGAAAACCATTGATTCTATTCAATTTGTCCATACTTTGAGATAACTGTGAAACTTATGCTGATGTAAAGCGCATGATATGTGGCACAATAGAGTAATTACCAGAGGCGGAGTTGAAATGATTAGACTATAACATACGGGCAAGCGCTCAGGGGATGCGATTCAGTCACAAAGAGAGATTCAATTGCGAAAAATGATCCCAGTTGAGTTTCACGGATACTTCTTGTTCTTGCTCCACTGAAGTGCGTCAATGACATTTTTTTTATTTGTAAAAAAATATTTCCATTCGATCGACCCATCATTCTATTCTTCCCGATTTCCCTACGGTTTCATTCCCAGGCATCCAACGCGTTTCGATCGTTGCAAATTCTAGTTATGATCCGTCTCTTTCTCCTCGGAGACAAGAACTCTTGCCTTTCCCTCGCCGGTCAGAGACTGCTAGAGAGCACGGCAAAGTGAGAGAGTCAGACACTAACTCCTCTGGGAGGTCAGAGAGGACGAGAGAGCAGGCGAAATGGAGAGAGGCAGAGAAAGAAATGGAGCACGGCGCAGGCCCTCATTGTATCGGTGTGTGCACTTTCGCTTTTCTCTGTGGGGCCGCGAGCTCCAGTTTACTATTTGATCCCACCACACTGTTTCCAATGTGGTCCAATGATCTCGCGAGTTCTAGAGAACAATGACCTCGGACCTAAAGTGGATAAGTTTACTGTTTTATGATCTTTGATGATCCTGGGAACAATGACCTTAGGGACCCTAGTGCGTATTGGAATGTTTGAGGCACGTTTGGACTCCCAACGATGGTTCAAAAAAATGGTGGGTGGAAAGTATCCAATAAGTATTGATACCTGGGTTCCATGACTCGTTTTTGCTCTCACACATGTCATATCGAATCGAAACTAATTGCTCTTGACAGCCGACCCTGAACTGTCCCGTATACTCTCGCTTTCCGGCCCGTTCTAGACCCAATAACAATGATCTGACTCCTAGAGTTCGAAATACTATTCCTAGTCTCTTCACAACGCACACTATCTAGTATCTCTGACCGGTAAGAGAGCAGGTGAAAAGAAGAGACGATTACTCGTAACTCTATTAGACCAATAACAATGATCTGACTCCATTGTCCATGGGTTCTTACGGTTCTTTCGAAATACGGTTCGCCATATCTTCTTTTCTCACACTTTCTCAACTCTCTGATCGGTGAGAGACCATGCGAAAAGCAGACACATCATTGGTTCTAGACAGACATAATATGAAACAAACAAGACTGAGGGCTCTAGACCGATCAATGATTGATGAAACGTTGCTCAATCCCTCTTGATCTCCTCACAACCGCAAGAACCGGCTAATTGGTCAGTTAGCCTCCGGCTCTTGGCTCCCGGCCCTCTAAAGTGATTGTTACGCTGAGGGGCTCTAACATAACGAAGGAGGGAGGCGAATTAAGGACCCGACATCAATCTTACGCCCTCAGGGCTCGTTATCTCTTTGTGTTCGTTCATCAGGGAAGTTACAACGGGAATCAGCTGGGATCTGGGGCACAGGGTTGATAAAGAAAGGAGGCATTCTTCTGAGTGTTATGTGTATTGTGTTTAGGGCTCAATAACAGCATTTTCAGAAGAGAGGGGGTTCAGAGGGATTATCAAACAAAATTTCTTCTATTCTCAAGAAATAACCGGGTTTTGCGCATCCGTCAATTAGAATGCTCCCTGCGGACCGATAAATAGGCCGCGTAAAAGTTTTAGTTGTTGCGGGCTCCCAAGAGACAGAAGCGCTTGCACACTTAGTGACAGCTTCTCTCAGAAAAACTCAGAAACTCGCTGATGCCTTTTTCTCTGGACCCTCTCATTTTCTCACACTATCTCGTCTTGACTTTCGCGTCTGCGCTCTCCTTCCAATCCTTGTCTCTCTTCTTCTAGTTATATTTCTGGGATCACGCCGATGCATCATTCTCAAAAGACATTCTTCAGAAGTTATCATCTTAGATGCCCCTAACATTGCGCAAATCATCTTGAGGGATCCTTCTAGGCCAGGAAATATTCTGGTTTCCAGCAACAATAACTCTTCACATTCCTCATGACCCATCACGGAGTCCAGTCCGCAAAGAGTCCGCAAATATCCGCCCGATAGTAGGCCCCCGTAATTAGGCTGGGCAACAGAGGCACGCGGGCTGACAATCAAATTACCCCCTTCTCTGGTTCCGGAATATCCCTATCTCTCTTTCGGGCCGTGGAGGGAGGGGATGACCCGCGATGACCGGTAGCTTACCCAGACCCATACTTTTGCGATACGTAGAGGTTGTGTGACCTGTGCCTGACAGATTGCTGGAACTGACAGGGAAGTAGTGAGAAGTTGCAGTGCCTTGCAATACACTCTCTCGTTTCTCCGTGCTGTCTAACCATTGAAAAGATGCAACCATGTGGGACTAACTACTCTGCAACTTTCCCCGGGCGATCTGATAGATTAGCCGGATAGGGCCCACCTTTAGGGATCGGTTGAATGACTCTCCTCTTTTCGCGTGCTCTATCGCCTCTCTGACCCCTCAGAGAGCAGGCGAAATGGAGAGAGCCCCTCTCTAAGTCGTTGAAACCAGATTGGGAGTGTGCTCTCTGAGTGTTTTCTCCATTTCTGCTCGTTTTTCGTCTAACTCTCTCCGATCACCGTGCTCTCTCGCTGTCTCTGACCAGAAAGTCCCGAGATGGGTCTGCGTCTCTTCCATTCATGTGTTATTTCGTCGATCTATGACCGGACACTAGAGCTCGTCTCTTCATTTCACACACTCTCTCGCTTCTCTGACCGGCGAGAGAGTGTGCGGAATGAAGAGACAACGGCTCATTTCTCGAGCTCTACCAGAAACTGCTCCAGGGCAGGGGGATATTCGGCGATGATGATTCACAATTGAACACACAGCGTCTCGGCCGCTGGGCCAGTTCGTTTAGGAGGGAAAGAGCCCGTTGCCCCATCAAACAGAGCACCAGGGGAGGTCTGGATGCAAGCGAGAGAGAGAGAGTGATAACCGGGTTCGGGCCGGTCCGTGTCTGGTACCACATTCGGGGGACCTGGATCGGGATCCGGAGCCGAGATCTATACTCTGGCACCAGGACCGGGTGCCCGAACCCGGCTACCACGCCAATTAGTGCCCTCTTCCCCTCTAATCCTCATGTGTAATGACACATGTACACGCAACCGAGGGGCAATCGGCGGTCCATTGTTTAGGTTTGAAAGGAGGAAGGAAGGGGTGACCCTTCTAATTCCTAATCCCTTGTTTCCTGTGGTTTGCGATGGGAAGACACTGGATAATTGCTAAGAATTCTCAGCAAATTCTGAAGGGTTAATGGACAAAGTGGTGTGAAATTGCGCAGTAAAGTGCGTTACTGGAAGCCCTAGTCAATAAGTTGTAAATTGTGAGTAAAGTAGGCTAGCTCATCTTGATGTTCCCTTGTTTCCTGATGTTGTCGATAATTGCTATGAATTCCCTGTAAAATGCAAGAAAAACATGGACAAAATGCAGTCGAAAGATTAGTGCTCGCGCGATGCAAAAAAAAGTAGTCGCTTGCAAAACAAAAGGATGGCTCCCCAGCGGTTTCCGGCAACAAAAACTGTAGCAGCCTCGAAAGATTTAGGAGGGAACACAACATAATTGAGGCAGTATCTGATGAGACAAAGCCGGAAAACCAGACCGTAGATATATTTCCAGACAGCTCGTTTGTTTTTCTACACCAGAATTCTCACATGATTGGTTCTTTTCATTCTTCTGCTCTTTCAACTCACACGTGAAACACATTCAGAATGCAAATCTAAGTCTACCCAGAAAGAAACTCCAATCTGAACCTCCAATAAATGCCACCTCGGCTAAGCACCATCTACTCAGCCGCATCTATCATAGATACAGGGAATGTGATGATTTCTCTAACTTTCCCCTATTTAAGTCCCTCACAATCAGCTCTTAAATTGCCTTAGGGGACTTAAGGGGTTATCGGCCCGATAACCCCTTAATCAGTGCTAGTTTCTCAGAGTAAATCACGACAACCCACTGAAATGTGTTGCCTGACTTCCCTGGTCAACGCAAAAATGGAACCAAAACTACTCTAAATTGCCCTAGGGGAAGCTAAGGGGTTATCGGCCCGGTCAATCAGTGTTCCCTCCTCTCCTCTCCCTCACTGAGAATGTCGCCTGCTCGCAAACACATCGTATTTACCCCTCTGCACTCTCTCCATTTTGAGTGATCTCTCGCCGGTCAGAGAAACCGAGAGAGTATGGGAAATGAAGAGACGGCCACTCTGTCCAGCAGCCATTTGTTCATGGGGTGGGAGACACTCCAACACATTTGAAGCACCCTTTATCCCTTCCTTCTCCTCGTAGCCCCTTTCCCTTTCTTCCCCGGAGGGACCTGAACACAGAGAGACTGTGGATATCGAGCCCAGGGCCACATTTCAGCTCCTTTGAGACGTCTCTTACCGAACCTGAGAGATAACAATGCGAAGCATGGAAGTAATAGTTGCTTGACCTCTTCACTAATGGCCGAAACGTCTCGGACCCGGAACCAGGGTGAAAGCCCCTATACTATTATGGTACCAGTTTGCGCGGCGCCCGATATGCGCATAGATAAGAAGTAAAAGCGCATTATGCCTCGAAGAGAGACGCGCATAATGGACTCAGGGAAGAGAAGAAGGGGATGCGAGGGGATGGAATGGGTTCGGTTTTCACCAAAATGGACCACACAGGATCAAAAGTCATAGAGATCGGAAAATTTGCAGTGAATTTGTTATTTCTAATGCAGCGATGAATACGCCTCACAGATGAGATGTAAATCCTGAGAATTGTTAGAAGCGATTTGTTTGCCACTAGAGCTCGAGAAATGATACCGCCGTCTCTTCATTTTGCACACTCTCTCGCCCGCTCGATCGACGAGAGAGTGTGTGAAATGAAGAGACGGCGGTATCATTTCTCGAGCTCTGTTTGCCACGAACATTAAAAAGTCAAAAGTAGATAGAAAGTAGTGCGGTTGAACTGAACGTTCCAAATTGTTAATTTTAAAAATAAATAAGCAAATACTAATATCAAAATTAAATATTTGCAGACATTGATGACATCGCTCATCACAAGTACTCCGTGCTCGAGGATTGTCTGTTCTACAAGTTGAGCAAGGAGGCTGATCAGATGCAGGGTTGGTGGATGATGTTGTTGTTGTTGTTTTTGTTATTGATATCACTTATTTCATACAAGCGTAGTGATGTAGCGTAGCGTAAACTGTGAATTTTTGTCTATAAATTTCGGCCATTTTTCCAATAGATTTACAAAATATTAGTGTCTGTTCTACAAGCTGAGCAAGGAGGCTGATCAAATGCAGGGTATGCCATTTTCTGTACATTTTTATAGTCAATTACTCATTTAAAATAATGAAGTTAAATGTGTATTTATTAGCAATTTTAATTGGTAGTAGGTTCCAGAATTCCTTTGACATGGCAGTTTTGAAAATCAGCCCAGTTCCCAGGTCCTATCGCGAAAGCTCGCTCGGGTCCACCCATTCACACCATTCCACCCCTCATAATTTGATGAATTGGTTCGGGTTAGAGCTCAGGCAAAAGTGATAGACGCAGAGAAGAAAAGAGGGTAAGGTGATCCATTCTGAGTCGCGTCCCCGATCATCAGTTTACACATTCGGGCGAGTTATGAGCCGGTGCTCTCTCATTTCTACACACTATCTCGCCGGTTAGGGTAAGATAGAGATGAGGAGTGCTAGGCAGAGTGGTGATCAGTCATAAGCCCGCGAGGGTGAGATACGAGAAGTCAGGAGGGAAGAAAGGGAAGAAAGGTGATACCCGGGAAATATTAGGAGGGGCAAATACCTGTGCAGGACATAGAGCGATTTTTTTTTAACGAAAGAAGTATCAAATAAATTAAGGGACTGTCATAAGTTTCATTCTAGTAGTGAGTATGAAGCACATTCGTCTTGTAATTTTCTATCGCTAATGTTCTAATAAGAAAATAGAAAGGCTCCGAGGATAATATCTGTGAAGTCAGGAGGGAAGAGATGAAAGGGAATAGGATACCCAGGAAACAATAGAAGGGAAAGCGCGAAATGACTACAATTGCGGGAACAGAGATCGATCTGAGATATTTAATTTGCATTAATTTTTTTTTTGGAATGGACTGCACGAAAAGAAGTATAAGCAGACGTTGAAACCCATTTGAAATTTCTCCCCCCAAAAAAAATATGCAACCCGAAGCATCTAAGATGTTGATAATTCGATTTACTAGGAAATTTAGTTAACTTGGGTATTCATTTTTCATTCCAGGCAAGCCCAATACCCTCATTCTTACATTTAGAGCTGTGCTCCTGAATAATTACCTTATATTTTAGCAATTATATAATGATTTACAATTATTAAATATTTTCTTGTTTCCAGGCAAGCCGAATGCCCTCATGCTCCTGCCCCCTACCGTCGCCGCCGGCGAAACACTCGAGGTTGACGTCCAGAAAGTGGTCGTGCGGCAGATGTGGATGGTTTGTTATTATTATCTTGCTACTTTTTTGAGACGAGTAATGATTTGCACTTTTTATGCGGGGTTTTAGAAAGTTGAATCGAGAAATACGAATTCTAAATAAAATATTTTCCAGAGCGAAGTCTTCAAGGAGATGCACATCAACGGCTACGTCGGATTGGTGAGTCGATTTAGTTTTATTATTTTATTTTTTGTTTCGCCAGCCATAGAGCGTACACTATCCAGTACGCGTATCAGCGTTTGAATAGCGGCTATGAAACCTAACTAATTTGCTTTCGCAAAAAAACAACTTTCGAGCAAATTGAAGTCTTGTTGTTTATATTATTTAAATAATTTAAAACAATAATATGTGCAGTCCTGGAAGGATCGGCGTCTTCGCTGGGACCAGATTGACTGGAAGACGGACACGCTGAACATCAAGAGCTTCGGGCGGTTGTGGGTGCCGGATATTAACTCGGAGAAGTGAGATTTTTCTTATCCTATTTTTTCTAGTGGTCTAGTGCACTGAACGAATATCAGAACATCTCCGTTTTTTGCGCATGCTACGAGAATGGGGATATGAGAATGATAGGGAAATAATACTCAGCGAGAAAGCGCTGGACAAAAAAAAACCCAAAAAAGTGTCCGAATATCAAATAAACTATCTACTATCATCAGTGATCAAATATTTTCACAAAAGATTATACAAAAATATTTTGCAGGTTCCAAACGTCCGCCCAGTCCGTTGACTACACCAACTACCAGAACATCGAGGCGAGAATGACTGGTGAGAAATTGATGATTATTTTCGAGATCAAAGATCAACTTTGGAGGTCAAATTTTTGGATGAAGTGTCAAATTTTTGGATGAAGTGTATTTTTGGATGAAGTGCCCACCCCTAGGGAGTTTACCCACCATGACAATTTTCAGCTACTGTGCCACCCCCTCCCCCGCTCTTACGCAGATCGCGTTTTAATTAGATTAATTAATGATTAATTCATAGTTGATTAGTTATAGATTAATTAATCGGTTTATTATAGAGCGACCAATAACAAAAATCGCACGTACGCTAATATGAACTGATGCTGAAACTCAATCGAAACCCATGTGTTACTGAAATTAATTCTACTTAAAAAAACATGTAATGAGTCTTTGATTTTCCTAGTTAAATTTAAATTATTCAGGCAACGTCACCGCTCGTCTGGAGTTCCGCATGCAGGCACAGTGCGAGATCGACTACTCGGACTACCCTAATGCAAGTTTTGAATTATTTCTCATGTCTTCTATTCTTTTCTATGGCGTAACGGATCGAATACTCCGACATACTGAGCATTCACAACAAAAGCACTTCTAATTTACAATAAATTGACACCGTTGTGTGAGCTTAGACTGACTGCAATTTGTTGCATGTAAAAATATTCAGAAATTGAACTTCTTCATCCTGAAATTTGACTTCAGGACCGTAAGCACTGCTGCTTCAAGCTGCGCTCATCGCTGTACAAACGCTATATCAAGTTCTTCATCCTGCCCGGGCAAGGTATCATAATTATCATTTTTTTCATTTTTTATCATTTATTATCTTTTTTTTTCATTTTTTATCATTTATTATCTTTTTTTTCTAATAATATTTTTAAAATTATCGTTAACAAAATATAAGTACTACATTAAGTTCTTCATTCTGCCCGGACAAGGTGTGAATTTTGGCATTTATTAAATTTTGTAACTTGACAATTTTCATATAAACATAGCGAAGTAACACGACAATGTGCGACTTTTCAGTAGTATTTGATCAAACATCAATTTTTTTGTTAATATGAGTCCGGTTGCGTAAGAATCAATCAAACCTTTGTGTTGATTGGTACATCGATTTTTCGAAAATTGGTGAAAAGAGGTTCTCGAGGGTGCTGAACACCATGGCAAACTTCATTTTGCACCAACTCGACCGGTGCAGCATTGCTGCAAGCATGCTGCAAAACTCGGTTTTCGCATAACTTTGTTTCTAGTCATCCGAATGGTCTAAAAATTTAAATGCGGCTTCTTGTAATCATGCATGATCAGATCCTGAAATAATATGAACAGTATTTAATCTAACACGACTTTTAAAAAGATTATTTTAAATACCAAGCCCGAGTGGAGGCTGATTTTATAACCAGGAGATTTATGATTTTATAACCAGGAGATTTATAACCAGGCCTCGTTAACACGATCATTTGGGAAAAAATATGTGTGGGTAAAAAAATCATTGTTTTTGAGAAAAATATGGTTTTGTTAACTTCATTTTGCACTTTTGTCGGATTTATAAATGAATTCAGATGTGTTTCATTTGTTACTATATCAATTTGCCGCGACCGTTTAATTCCTTGGGGTCGGTATCGAATGAAACATAACAGAAATAGTATTTTAATCATTCAAAGGTGCAAAATAAAGTGAACAAAACCATATTTTTCTCAAAAACAATGATTTTTTTACCCACACATATTTTTTTCCAAATGATCGTGTTAACGGGGCGCATCTCCTGGTTATAAAATCAGCTTCCACTCGGGCTTGGTATTTAAAATAATCTTTTTAAAAGGCGTGTTAGATTAATTATTACGGATATTATTTCAGGATCTGATCTTTCATGATTACAAGAAGCCGTAGTTAAATTTTTAGACAATTCGGATGACTAGAAACAAAGTTATGCGAAAACCGTGTTTTGCAGCGCGCTTGCAGCAATGCTGCACCGGTCGAGTTGGTGCAAAATGAAGTTTGCCATGGTGTTCAGCACCCTCGAGAACCTCTTTTCACAAATTTTCAAAAAATCGATGTGCCAACTCATTGTTGATTCTTACGCAACCGGCCTCATATTTGAGCTCCGCGAATTTCCTCAAAGTACATTTTCACGATGAGTTTCACGATTGCTACAAGACAGCGTTCGATTCGTCCGTGCTAGTTTATCGTATCCT
Source organism: Pristionchus arcanus (assembly GCA_900490705.1). NCBI lineage: Eukaryota > Metazoa > Nematoda > Chromadorea > Rhabditida > Neodiplogasteridae > Pristionchus > Pristionchus arcanus. The sequence goes on from LS485332.1 coordinate 91,659, forward strand.
GGATTTTGAAAAAGATTTTAAAAACAATGTTTGATCTCTGAGTTGTGATCTCTGATCTTTGATCTCTACAGACGGCGTCTCCTCGCTGGACGTGACGCCCATCCGCACCAACTGGCACATCGAGAACTCGTGGGTGAAGAAACAGGAGATGGATGATGATCAGAAGTGAGGAGTTGATCTTTGATCTTTGGTCTTCTCTCTTCGATCTTTGATCTTTGATTCTAACAAAATGGGGAGGGGTATTGAGAACTCGTGGGTGAAGAAACAGGAGATGGATGACGATCAGAAGTGAGGGGTGATCTTTGAACTTTGATCTTTGGTCTTTTCTCTTCGATCTTTAATCTTTGATTCTAACAAAATGGGGAAGGGATAGCTTGAGACCTCGAGGGTGAAGAAGCAGGAGATGGACGATGATCAGAAGTGAGGGGTTGATCTTTGAACTTTGAACCTTGAACTTTGATCTTTGAACTTTGATCTCAAGGAGTCGCAAATCCGTCAAATCTCTTCTCTTTTGCAGGGCCGAGGAGCTCGAAATCTGCGTCACCGCCAGACGGAAGTCCACCACTCTTTCCATTGAGCTGACCATTCCCGTCCTGATCTCGGCCCTTTTGATCTTATTGGCGCCGTTCTTCGGCAAGTTCCAGCAGCAGGTGAGAATGAAGGGATACGGTAGTTGAGGGGTACTGTAACTAACGTCAGGGCCATAGTACGGAAAATATATCATAGTAGTGGGTCGAATTGACCATTCCCGTCCTGATCTCGGCCCTGTTGATCCTCCTGGCCCCGTTCTTTGGCAAGTTCCAGCAGCAGGTAGGAATGGTGAATACGGTAGTTGTGGGGTACTGTAACTAGCGTCAGGGCATGAGTATGGCAACTGTAGCATAGAAGAAAGGTGGATAATCATCGCAATGCAACAATACATGCATGCGCATGCATAGAAAGTAAGACAAGGAGAGTTGACGAGTTGACCATTCCCGTCCTCATTTCTGCCCTGTTGATCCTCCTGGCGCCCTTCTTCAGCAAGTTCCAGCAGCAGGCACGTTAGCTTGAGTAGTTTAATCGTTATGACCCGGGAGGAATTGGAACTAGGAATTTCGTTTATCTGAGCAACGAGCTGACGAAGATATCGGATGAGTTTCACGTGAGATGCAAAATCGAAGGTGATACTAAAATGCAGTTCATAAGAGCAAGGCGGTGACTAATAAAAAAATAATAATTTAAATTAAATGCAGATCAACGTGAAGATGTTCTCCATCCTCCTGCAGTTCATGTGCTTCCAATTCCTCGCAAATAAGACACCGCAAGTCGGCTTTGGAGAAAGTGTACCGAAGATTTGTAAGTTTTTTTTTCATTTATTCTGTGTAAGTTATCGAAAATCGTGAATCAACATCATATTATCATCATCAAACATCAAAGTTATCAAATTATCTGAGAAATTGGATAAGGTTGCAAGCATTTTTAATCACAGTATTATTCGTTTCTCACTTCGAATGCACCAAGTTGTGTTTCAAGCATTATACAAGTTGATTGAATACTGCTGTGAGGCAATGACCTGTTGGCTGTTGTGGCAAAAACAAACCAAAAATTTTGTGAAATCGATCGCTCGAAAAAAAAAAAGAAATCGAAGTTCTCTATTTGTTTTCAGACATCTTCTACGCCTTCACCCTCGGCGTCTCGGTCGTCTCCCTGATCGCAACTGTAATCATCTCAGCAGCAGCGAGAGTCGTGAGGAAGGTGCCGCCGGGTGAGCGACGTTTACTGATTCTAAAATCCGGCTTCTCATCTCCGGTCCCGGTCAAAAATTCCGGCTCACTCGAAGTTTGTCCCCAAATTCGCAGAATGGCAGGCAATACAAGGGAAAGCACGAGTGGGCATTGTAAACCATCCCATTCCCTCTTGTGCACGTGTCTTTGCGTTACTAGCATCCAACCATCTCTTTATCTGTCAGACAAAACGAGAGATCATGCAAATTGGAGAGAGTCCACCTCTGTCCTAACGTGACCTACCCCACACTTACGTGCCTTTGCTTACGCTGCAACGCTCTTTATTCCTTGCCTCCCGTCGTTAGGGTGGTCGTAAAATTGAATTCTCAATATCTCCTTCTTTCTCACGACCTCTTGTTCCTCTCTAAACAACGAGAGCATATTCGTGAGCGTTAAAGGGCATGGAGATAGAACCTCCTCATTCTACCTGCACACTAATAGCGCTCTGATCCCCGAGACAGCTTGTAGAACTGCAAGAACATGGCTCTTGCTATTCATACTCGTAAAATTAATGGAGAAAGAGCCAAATCTCTTCTACCTGCGTGCTCTCTCGTTTCGCTGTTTTGTGAAGGTCGCTTTGAACCACGAGACTATCCATTACTTTGTTATTTCTACTCGTAAAAGAGAATAAGGAAGCGGAACTGGCTCGTAAGTAGTGGGTCGTAAGATAAAATGCATGCCTCCGAATTTCCTTGAAATGGGAGTGGTGTGCGAGAGATTTCAGAGACACAAGCGTGACTTGGTCGTAATCTGATTTTGTTCGAAAATTTGATGAGTTGTTTGCCGATCGGTTGAGTTTCATAGAGGTTGCAAGTGAGGTTGAAGTGAAAATTTAACGATACCGATCTGGAGGATGCTGGAAAAAATCAAACATTAATTTCCGCCCATCTTTGACGTTTTCAACGAATCTTCAAATTATTGAAAATTGATGGCAAGACAGTTGATAGAAGGTTTGTAAGAGAACAAATAATTAAAGAAGGTGTCCCACGAATATCTGGCTAACTGAGTTCTCGATGTGAGCTTGTGGGTCGCGGTTACCCAATAACACTTTCGAAACTCCCATGTTTTCAATTTTCGTTTGAACTGAGATACGAGCAGTTGGCTGCGTTCCAAGTGATCCTGAAAAGCAGGCAACGAGCGAGAGAGCGTGCGGAATGAGGAGAGCGCCCCTCTCATCCCTCACTTTGCATAGTCGCCCGCGCGATTCGTGGGACGCCTTCTTTAAACGAAGAGCGGAGTATCGCCCCACTCCTTGCGCTTTATCAATACTAGAAAGTGCCACTAGGTATGCGAAATAATTAGTCATCTCAACCTCCATCCGATGACATCGCCTTTGAGCTTTTCAGCCCATCGCTACACTTTTAGTGACGTTTCCACAAACCATCCAAAAAACCAGTTATCATAACCAATTTTGATCTTTGATCTTTATCAGCACACCGCTACACCCTCCTCGCCTCGGTCCTCAACGCCAACGTCTGCTGCGGCTTCGAGGAGGCGCCCGTGACCGATGGCACGTCGTCAAAGGTGAGATCAGAGATTAATCTTATCCGGGGTTCGTCATCCCCCCCCTGAAGACTTCCATTTCTCCCGTTGTTGCAACAATTATAGGGACAGGGATGCGCCAAGCAGGCCCCCTGTCCCTGCTCACAAAGACACTGCTCACAAAGAACCGGCCAACGAGATCGGTTGCGTTTCAAATCTGCTTCTTATGAGATTGACATGAGCACCGAATGATCGTCGTCGGAAGGATACGACAAATGCAATAAATTGCAGAACGTAAAAAACCAAAAACCCGTAACCTTGCAATCTTTCTAGGACGCTTCCGCCGACTGGCTCCAGATCCACGTCGCGCTCAACAACCTCATGTCATTCTGCGCCGTCATTATCTACGTTATTGGAGCGATCGTCATTGCATTCTGAAGTCACTGATGTGACGTCAAGGTACGCAAACTTCTTCAACCAAAAACCCATCAAAATAACATAAAACAATCCCCAAGAAAAATTTAATAAAAACACATAAAATAATGCGGATGAGATTAGACACGACAGAGAGTTAGGATAGGCAGAAGTGGAAAGACATCATGTCATTCTGCGCCGTTATTGGAGCGATCGTCATTGCATTCTGAAGTCACTAACGTCGTGACGACATGGTATGCATCTGCTTCACACAATATTTTTTACTTCAAAAATATTCTATGCAACTTCAATGAGTTTCACAAGTTCATGAAACGTCGAGCCGAAGTCAATGAAGGGAAGTAATCCTATGAAAGTAATAAACATTACAAAATATTAAATTATTCGCACTGTTCCGCGTTGAACTTTTATTTTCGTCCATTAGATCATCACCAATTGAACCGCATCCCCCTAACACAAGTCTAGTCACAGGGCAAACTGCTGACCTCTGTCACGCTCGAAATAGTTGGTAATGTTATCGCTCATAATCAGGCCATCTGCTTGACCCTGACTGGAATTTCACATGGTTCTGATCATTCTCCGTTTAGTTAGTATCCCGCGAAAGTCTAGTCACAGGGCAAACTGCTGACCTCTGTTGCAAAATCAACAACGTTTTCGTTTCTAGTCCCTTGGAATCCATTCCCTTTCGATGCTGAACATTCGTCCTTAGTTCACCATCAGCTCAAGTCTAGTCATAGGACACGCGGTTCTGACCTCTGTCACGCTCGAAATAGCACCAAAAGAGTGATCGTTCAGAGAAAATATGATGATCGAATTAGCGGGAATTGTTGCGCGCATGGCAATGTCTCGTTTCTCTCGTTTTGCGCATTATTTTCGATCTCTGGCGAGCAGAAAACCGTACATTAGAGTAAGATTTGACTGGGTTCTCTTCTTTTTATGCTCTATTTCCCGGCTATTGCCCTGTAGACACCATACGAGGAAGAGTTCATGCTCGAAGATACAGTGTTCACAAGGCGAGATAGTGTGTGGAATGAAGAGATCCTTCGTGTATTTCAATCATAGGTTCGTGCCCGCTCTAGAACGCTTGACTGCATTATTTCAGCGTCGCTTAGTCTGATGTTTTCACCGCTATTGGTAATCGCATTAGGGGAAGGGTCGAGAAGGTTAGAGAGGGTTAGAGTTAGTGTCTCTCCAATTTGCATTATCTCTCGCACCGTCTGACCTGCAAGAGACCAAGCAAAAGAGAAATGATCATTGTATCTCCTTTCGAAGATGGTCAAGAGGCAGAAAAACGAGGGTCATCACATTACGGGGGAGAGTTACGAGCCACGTGGGTTGAATGGGAACTTTCATTGACAATTCGGCGCGCGCCCCTCTCATTTCGAAGAGCTATCTCGTCTGCCTGAGAGGTTGGGGGAGAACGAAAATGGAGGAGATGCATTGGAAATGAGGCGAATGAGAGTTCTTGCCGATCTTGAGCAAACGATCGTATGCAAAATGAATAGATAAAAATTTGATCGGAAAAGGTGCAATGGGAGCGGTCGCAAGAGGAAATTTGCAAGGATGCAGACAAAAGATTCAGAGACCAAAAAAGAGACTCTGGAGTATGTTTCACAGACAGCGTATCTACTTTCGTCATGAATACTTGTCAATATCCATCGGTCATTGAATCGTTCTCACCATTCTATTACCTTCGTGAGGCGGTTGGGTATCCACGTCCCAATGGACCGAAACATCCAACCGCATTTCTTTAGGAAGTCTTTATTTTCTAGTCTCCTCATAGCAGTTTCTTTAATATTTTCGTATCATATTTTCGCAACCATATTTCATTTTAATATCATATTCGTCCTTTCAGCCACCGGGTTCCCACTCTTCATCCCGTCTTCCCACCCAATCTACTCTACTTCGACAGCCAATCTCGACAAATAAAATCAATAATTACTGAGCTTTACCATACAACGATCGACAATTTGACTACTGTGATCTAATACCCCCCCCCCCTTGATAAATCACAATTCACCCTGCGATCCCTTCATGAAAGCCACAAGATACCATTTGCGTTGTATGTATATTTGTAAATAATTAAGTATGCGTGTGCCTTGAATTTGTCGATAACAGTGTCGGCAACATAAATAATTTCTTTCGAAATCAGGATGGGTTTCAAATGAGTTCCACAGTTGGTTTATCCTTTTAGAAGAGTTTCGATACTGATTCATCCTCTACCGCTTCCATAAAAAAATATTTTCCACCATCGTCCACCACCAATTTAAACATGATGCAATGCTCTCTCAAAATACCGGCATATCAATCCCACCCGCGAGGTGAATGATTGATACGGGATTGTGCGCTCTCTGAACGCTCTTATCGGCTATGGACATGGGAAAGGTAGACTGTACTCACACCGTACCTGCAAGGACTGAGTTCAATCAGTTCAAGATTATGAGACTGTGAGGCTAGACGCATTGATACCGGATTCACTCACCTCTGATTAGCGAGATAGCACGAATATTGTAGATAATGCTTTCCCACCAGTCTAGGACTGATACCGAGTGTACGTTCATTCAGTACTCAGATCAACGAGAGATCGTGGCAAAATGAGAGACTCTCGCCGATATTGCCCCGTGGTAGGGATTGATACCACGCTGTACCCGCCCGATCTTCAAAGATTGCCTACGAGATAGCGTATCAATCGGTTATCAATCCCAGCCCTTATAAGGAGCGCGATCGAACCTCGCGTGTACAGTTCTCACTTTCCCCTATTTCATGGCTAGACTTCCCGACGACATGTTCCTACCGTCTTATTACATATCTCTGCACTTCATGAGTCCAGAAATCTCTCTCCAGAAATCCAGAAACCCAACAGCACTATTGTATCTCTATCCTACCAATCGCGCCTCTATTCATACCGTAATCCCTTCAAAATAACTGTCGATATTCTCCCTTCAGCTCCCGTCATACCGTACCCTGGCCTACCGTATCCCAATTACAGATTATGGTCGCCATCCAAACCTCGCCCGTGCTCGCCTCCCAAGATGACATCAGATGGCGGGCCCAGCAACTCAAAACGCCTTCGAAGAACCCGGCCGATGCAGTGAGGTCGCCGCCGACTACGCCCGGTCGTGGGGTACGGTAACTAGTTGTACTGTAGAGATGGGGTACGGTAGCCTGCGTTATGGACTAATGCAGTGAGGTCGCCACCGACTGCTTCTATGTACGGTAGGATAGTACGGTAGGATACTGATGGAATGGGGTTACTGTAGCTGACGGGCACTGTTACTCCTGTAATTATAGGTGTTTCTGCGTAGGGTAGTTAGTGACACTGTATCACAGGGATACTGTAGCCGCGAGGTACTGTAGTGGTAGTGGTGAGGTGGTAATGCTGTGAAGTCTTACAATTAGCCTGCTATATGAACTCATGTGTACTGTCACCAATAACCTGCTCCATCGCGGCCTCACTCACTTTTGCTCTCGTTGGTTCTGGAACAATCGGGAATCCAGAGTAGTGTTGCGAATTCGACCCGTCAAATCGAACAATAATCGGCCAAGATGTTCGAACAATCTAATTTACATCAAAATCGATCTTCTTTGTCTGGTCGGCCGTCTGGCCGATGTTCGAAATTGGCCGAAAACTATCTCGTCTCCTTTCATTTTACACGTTTGAGAAAGAGAGGAGTGGTGGAAATTGAATTAGAAACTATGGAAATTTATAAATGAGTTCACAAATTCGATTTATTCTTCTTTGTTCGTCTCGATTTGAATTAATTTCGGCCATTTTCGAACATTTCGGCCAGACGGCCGAACACGAACAATTTCGGCCATTTTCCCTTTCATTCTCCTCCCTCTCCGACGAAAATCGGTTTTGGCCGAATTCGCAACACTAATCCAGAGCCATCCAGATCATGGATTTAAATACCCTCACGTGGGCCCTTCTCACACTTTCGATGCCGGATCTTACCGGATCCAGCGTGGGTTCGTTCCAGGTTATGGATTTTATGGTACCGGACCCACCTGGATCGGTTCCAGATCAAAGGTTCAAACATCCTCACGTGGGCCTCCCTCACACCTTTCTCCCTTGCTATCACACTCTGATTGACCCAGATAGTTCGTCTCTCCTTCTCCCCTACTCTCATTATCACTTCCTAATCCTTCCAAATCGCTGATACTCTCATTATTTTCCCTTCTCATTTGCACGCTATTTTTCCTATCTAACGCGCGCACTTCTAGGGTCACCAACTAGGGTCATTTAGATAGATTTTCATGATGGAATGCAATCCAAATCTACTAGCATTATCCCCATTCTCATTTGCACGCTCATTCATTTCTTGCACTGCTCACCTGGGATCTTTTAGATCGCTTTGCGTCATTATCCTTGGGCTTGAAAATCCAGAGAGAAGCATGAGTTAGGAAACAACTCTCATTATCCTTCCCTACTTACACTCTTCGTTGCTCTCGCGCTGCGCACTTTCTATTGGAAAGCATTGTAAATTTGGAATTTTTCGATCGTATCTCTAGCAATGATCTCTAGCAATAGCACGCTTTATCAGCTGATTGATGGTAAACCGTGTGTAATTTACGCTAGCGCGTGAGCATCCTTTCTCAATAAACTATTGCATATGCAACGCTTCTCGCCGGGCTTGTCCGAATCACGGGATCTATAGGAGCGCGCTTCACGCGCAATTGCTTGCAAATTTTATCCAACGTAAAAGAACGGCAATGGAATTGCTCGACCACGTTTTAGGGCTGCTCGTAGCAAGATTGCGCACTCTCCTCTCACTACCTGCTCCTTCGCAGTTCGGACCGATGAGAGAGCACGCGAAATGAGGAGAGCATGCCATCCCTGCGCCCTCCTCAATCCCCACGGTCTCTCGCCTCCAAGTACCTATTCGAGCGTGCCAAATGCGATGAAGGGAAGAACTTCCCCGGCGTTTTTGCCCAACCTGCGCAGCCCAGCCACATAAACTTGGCCCCGCCCCCTACTTTCCATTCCCAATTCAATCACACGCCGTTCGCTGCTCAACACAGTCAACATGGCTCCGACGTTCCTACCGACCGAGGCGGACGAAGACGATCTGGTAGGCGGGGCATATTTCGCTTGCGACCGGGCATTCGGAACCAGAATTTAGGTCCCGGTATGCGGCCTTTGTGGCCCGGCAAAAAGATGAGGACGATTTGGTGTGGTGATTTGGGACGGGTAGTACCGAGCACTTGGGATCAGCATGCTGCGCATGAGGGTTATTTGGTACTTGGATAGGGGGTTCAAGGTTGCAAGAATTAAGCGGTTCAAGCACGAGCATACATAGGCTTGATCCGCTATGGATCATTGTTTTTTATCGCAATCAAGGACGACCGTCTATTATGGTTCTTACGTCGATCACGTCGTCAACAAATCGTGAAACCTACTAGTTACTGAAATGAAATATAAAAAATCCAAAAAAAATTCAATTGTTTCCTCTCAGTCTTTGATATTGAATTGATAATTAAAATATTGCTTAACCTGAATTTTTGGTTATCATTTACACACATTCCATTCCTCATCACCCCTCTGAGAATCTATGATCAGCTGATCAGTTCTTTCTTCGTGTAAGATAGTTACCCGAATGACAGATTAGGGTGGTTGAGTAAGATCACTGTATAGTTTATGCGAGGTTCCGATAACGCAGCACATGAAATGGAGAGATCTCCTCCCGTCATTCGAACTTTATTGTCTACTTTCTATGCGAAGTAACGATGCAATGCGCCGAAACTGAGAGAGCATGACTTTCGAAGAGCGTAGTGAGAGAAAGAGGCGAAAGTGATCAAACTTTTTCTCTGAGACGAACGCCAATTTATTGGCGCACACTCGGATTAATGGGATCGAGTTGGCGCAGTGATTTCGTCTCTGTCCTCTCTAGCTGTAGATACAGTCGTTAATTTTCTTGGTTTTGATGTTTCATCATCGTCAAATACTTGGTTGATCATTTTTTTCTAGTTTTTTTTTGAAGAACATCATTAGAATAATAGAATCGAGTCGGCACAGTGATTAGAGCTCATTCTATAATATCTCTACACGTTGTTTTTTTAAATCTTTTTTATCTCTTGGGGGTTTCTTCACTCTGCGCATCCTTTCTCACAGTTTTGATATTTAATCGTTTTCTGTAAGTTAACGGATTAGAACATCAATTGTGCAATTGGATCGACTCGGCGATCGCAGTCCGCTCTTCACATTATCTTTAGTGCTCATTTAACTGGCTGCTTTGCGGCCTTTACTCTTCTCATTTTATGGCGCGGTGCGAACCACTTTCTTGAACTTTTTTAGTTGGCTGGCGTAATTTGATTGTTGCATATCGTCAGAAGCTGTTGCACATTGATCTTTAGCGCCAAAAAACTTGCATGTGCTACCTGAAACACAAGTCAATGATCACTCAAAACTACCGTATCCCTAATCGAACGATTTTGCAGCGCTCCGCGATAGATTTTTGCCAGAAACTACAGTTATTCTAAACCTACCGTACCTATAATTCTAGCGCTAATTTAGCCATTTTCCAGCGCTACACCAATATTTACCAGAAGCTACCGTATCAATGCCGTTAATTACAGTACCCATAATTATCGATTTTTCCAGCGCCACACCAATATTTACCAGAGGCTACCGTATCAATGCCGTTAATTACAGTACCCATAATTATCGATTTTGCAGCGCTACACCATGGAATCGTACGTGGCCGAAGTGTCCAACACGGACGCGCGCACCTCTATCATCTTCACCCTTCACGAGAAGGCCGGAGCTCTGGCAGAGACCCTAAAGGTGTTCAAGGTACGGTAACACCTAAGGACTAAGTAAGGCCTAAGGCCACTAAGGGCAATAAGGTGATTAGGGAAGCTGTACTCTTCATGAGAAGGCCGGAGCTCTCGCTGAGACCCTGAAGGTGTTCAAGGTACGGTAACTCCTGGGGATACGGTTTCTTGGGGGTCGGATGGAGGATGGGAGGAAGTTCAAAGTTCAACTAATGTATTTTTATATGGTGTCAACAATCATCTCAATATAATATTCAATAGTTAGCACAGATAAGATAATTGTGAAGCACATCCGGATGGATGATCACCGCGCGAGGTTGTATGAATTACCAGCTAGAAATTGTAGCAGAGAGATCAATCGTTCAGAGCACACAGTTGGCTCACCTGTCAGGAACCGGCTCTTGCGCAACGGGCGAAAGGGCGCGCTAGATCACAATCAATACCTACCGTTCCCTACAGTAACCCCCTCTTCCACTGGGGAACACGCTAGATCGCAATCGATAATGACCGACTACCGTACCCCTACCGTAATCCAAATCATCTCTTCAGGACCGCGACGTCAACCTCACGCACATCGAGTCGCGTCCGTCGAAGACGCACGAGGGCCACTATGAGGTGATTTTTCTACTTATTTGTTTATTTTTAAATCGCTAAAATTTAAAAAAAATAATAAATATGCTCGAGGGCCACTACGAGGTTAATTTATTTATTGTTTAGTTTGACATCAAAAGCAAGAATCAATCAAAGTCAGGAAGTCAATGTGATGATAATCTTTTCGTGAAACATATCTGAACAACTCAATTTCGTCATAACAATTTAATTAATTAAATTTAATTATATTAATTATTAATTAGTGCTTAATTAAGATCCTGGTCGAGTGCGCCAGCGACGCGGACGCGCACAAAATCGAGGAGATCATTCAGCTGTTCAAGTAAATTACTTTTTTTTTAATATTCGCGATCTGACCGAAAATTTCAAGAAATCGGATACGTTTCAATAGAACTTTCTCATTCCTTCAGAAATAGGATATTTAAAAAATCATTAACCTCAGGCGCCGCGCCTCGACCGTCTTCGTCCACGACCACAACACGCGCGCCAAGCAGAACAAGGGTACGGTGGATCTGGGATTACGTAGATCGAAAGGGGTACCGGAGATGAGGGATTTCGGTAGATCGACCAGGATACTGTAAAAAGACGACAGTAAATAAGGAACTAGATAGGCTTGATACCGTAACTCTCAAGAAGTTTCCGTATTCATCCAGAATCGATCGATACCGCATCTTACTGTTATCAAATTACCGTATCCCCTCTTCCAGAATCGATCCCTTGGTACCCGCAGAAGATCTCGGACATTGACCAGTTCGCCAATCGCATTCTGTCCTACGGTGCAGAGCTGGACTGCGACCACCCCGTGAGCTAATTTATTGATTTATCGGTGGGCTACAGTAACCGGGAATTATTGATTGACAGTGCGTTATTGATTGGGTGGGCTACCGTAACCTGCAATTATCGATTTTCCTTCGACCATTTACCAATTTGCAATCTTCACAGGGCTTCACCGACGAGGTGTACCGCGCGCGCCGTAAGCAGTTTGCCGACATCGCCTTCAACTTCCGCCAGTGAGTGGTGTATCTTCCAAATAGAATTATTTTTGGAGGTGGTGCGTGGTGTAAAATCCCAATTGGGTACAGTATCCAGTATTGATTAATCAAGGTGGTGCGCCGGTGTAAATCCCCAATTGCAGCGGCGACAAGATCCCGAGGATCGAGTACACCGCACAAGAGATCGCCACGTGGGCCACCGTCTGGGACGCCCTGACCGGCCTCTACCCCAAGTACGCCTGCAAAGTGAGTTTTACACCGTCGTGGTGTGGCGAAACGTCGCCCTGTCGAAACTTGACAGGGCAAGCAATTTGGTTTGGTGGTAAACGGTCGCCCTTTGTAGGAGTTCAACCACATCTTCCCGCTGATGCAGCAGAACTGCGGTTACTCCCGCGAGAACATCCCGCAGCTGCAGGACGTGTCCGACTTCCTCAAGGGTACGTGGTGTGGTGTGTGGTGCGATTTGTGTCGCGCCGACGTAGTGTGATTTACGAAAGGTCGCCCAGTCGATTTTTGACAGGGCGCACTGCTGATGTTGCCCTTTATCTCGCGCACGAAATGGATGAGTTACCGTCAAGCGGGAGGAAAATGAAACATGTACTGTATTGTACGGTATTTTACGGTAAAACACAGTGCAAGCTGTCATTTCCGTAAGAGTTGATGAAATTGCGCCAAATTTGGATTTTGAGCTATTCAAGTGATTGCCTAAAATGCGTTTTCTAGAAATTTAATTTGGTTGGTCCTAAATATGTGAACTGAGAAAAGCTGAAAATGACGGCTTGTGGTGTGAAATTCGTGGTGTGGTGCGCTTGCGTGCACCCGTGTACATTCCTTTTTGCCTAATATCGAGCTCATAGCTCACGCTTCGTTTATTTTTTGTTCTCATTTTCTTTTTGTGTTGATATACTAGCCATTTTAAGTCTCAGGGACGCCTTACTGGCCTTACTGGAAGAATTTCCTCATCAAATTCGCCCATGAATAGATCAAAAACGTAAACTGACCATTAATTCTGTAGAAAAAGAAACAACAAAAAGTATAGGGGATAAAAAAGAAACGTTGTGTGAACGATAAGCTCTATTTGGCAAAATGAAATGTACACGGGTGCACGCAAGCGCACCACACCACGAATTTCACACCACAAGCCGTCATTTTCAGCCTTTCTCAGTTCACATATTTAGGACCAACCAAATTAAATTTCTAGAAAACGCATTTTAGGCAATCACTTGAATAGCTCAAAATCCAAATTTGGCGCAATTTCATCAACTCTGACGGAAATGACAGCCTGCACTGTGTTTTACCGTAAAATACCGTACAATACAGTACATGTTTCATTTTCCTCCCGCTTGACGGTATTATTCGCCTGATTGCACATTGCATCACGCGCGCATTTTATCGGCAATCAATCTCGAAGGGTGAACATGGGGAACCAATAGTAGGGGTGATTTTTCATGCGTACTGGTTTTGCTACATTTTGGAAAAGATAGGTTTGACTTTTGGCAACAGGTTCGGCTGGTATTTCAAGGAAATTGGCGGCTGTGTGCGCAAAGAGTAGTCATTTCCTGCATCACTGTCGTTAAAGCCAAATGCTGGTGCGATAAAAGTGAACGGGGGTAAGCAGTAAACAAGGGAAGTAAAAGGAAACAACTGATGTCGATGAAATGGAAGGAGGGGATGAAACTGCGTTGATGAATTTAACTTTGCAATTTTTTCACTATTGGGTGAGAACATGGGGTGAATGCAATCACTCCCGCACCCTCTTTTCTTCTTTTGCACGCTACATGAAACATAGGGCAAGTAGGCAACGTGTTGATGAAATGGTGAACAGATGAGTAAAAACCAAATATTCATGATCTACCCTAGGGTTGGCTAAACGATACTCTAAACGTGGCAGGTTTAGCTCCTCTCCCCTAGCTCTTCCCTAGTTGCGAGCGAGAGAGCATGCAGAATGGAGAGAGTGCTTCCGATCTCAGGGGCATGGAGCGTAGGGGGAGCTAAACCTACCTCGTTTAGAGTATCGTTTAGCCAGCCCTAATCTACCCTAACACTTGACCCGAAATAATTGCGAAATTATTATTATTATTCCCATACTCTCATTATCAATTCGAAGAATTGCGCGTACTCTTCATGAGGAGTTTTTGAAACATAATTTTCTGTTTCGAAAAAAACGACAATTGAGGATTTGGATTATGAAAATACAAATTTTGAAAATAATAATTTTTACAGACTGTACCGGCTTCTGCCTGCGCCCTGTGGCCGGACTTCTCTCTTCCCGCGACTTCCTCGCCGGTAAGGATACTCTCCTTATTTAAAGAAGGAGTAGCACGAATATCTGGCTAACTGAGTTATCGATATCAGTTGATGTGGCATGAGCACCCCATAACACTTTCGAAACTCAAATGTTTTCAATTGTCGTATGAACCGAGATATACACGATTGGCTGCGTTGAAGCGCAGGCAACGAGCGAGAGAGCATGCAAAATTAGGAGAGCGCGCCGCCTCACTTTGCATATCTGCACGGTTCGTGCCTCTCCTTATTTAACCTCAAGCTGGACAGAAAGGGCGAGCGAGCATGTGAGATGAAGAGAGCACTACTTATAGTCGGTCAAACAGCGCGAGAGAACATGTGAAATCGAGAGAGAGCACAAATAGTCGCCCGCACCACCGCACCACCTGCCACACGCAATGCAAAAACGTCGCAGGTCTCGCTTTCCGCGTCTTCCACTCCACCCAGTACATCCGCCACCACTCCGAGCCCAAGTACACACCCGAACCGTGAGTGATTGATCTTTGATCTTTAGAATTTGATCTTTGATCTTTTGAACTCGATCTTTGATCTTTCCAGTGATATCTGCCACGAGCTTCTTGGACACGCGCCGCTGTTCGCCGACTCCGAGTTCGCCCAGTTCTCCCAGGTACAGGCTACGGTAGTTATCGATCGATAACTTGGTACGGTAGAATATGGTTTTTATCGAATATTAACTGATTTTGGTGGAACATGATACTCATAAAATCGATAATTGCAGGAGATTGGACTCGCGTCGCTCGGAGCTGACGACGCCACCATCGAGAAGCTGGCTACGGTATGGGTCCCATTTCTGCATCACGAATTGATTTTATTTATGGATTTTCTATCAAAAATCGACAGGGCGACTTTTCCTAAACCGCACCACCACACAATCCAATTTTCCAGCTCTACTGGTTCACGATCGAGTTCGGCATCTGCCTGCAGAACGGGGAGCGGAAGGCGTACGGCGCCGGGCTCCTCTCGTCCTTCGGTGAACTGGAGTACGCCGTTTCCGCAAAGGTGAGAAACGTCGCCCGCGGCGCACGCAATGCAAAAAATCACGAAATGTTGAAAAATGGCTTACATATCGATCGATGTGCACGCAACGGGAAAATACTAAACACAGTGTTAACACACACACACTGCAATTTCATATTCGTCAGAAGTTTGAGTATTTTTTAGAAGATTTCGTAGCGGAATTGGCTTTGGGTCATCTCCGAATAAGTTAAGCCAGCTGTGAAGCATATCTGAACTCAAGTTTGATAATGGTCAATAATGTCCGCGGCACACGCAATGCAAAATTGACCGATGTTTCTAAATTAGTAAATGTCGCCCAATTGCACCGAGCAGCACACGCAATGCAAAATTGACCAGAATTTCTTTAGTCCGGCCCAGACCAGAAGCAGCCGGCAATCGAGTCGTTCATCCTTACATTTAGCAAAAATAGTAAACCTCGCCCCAGCGCACCGAGCAGCACACGCAATGCAAAATTGACCACATTTCTTAAATTAGTAATCGTCGTCCTCATCACACCATTTGTTAAGGGAGAAAAGCAGCCGGCAATCGAGTCGTTCGAGCCGGCCGTGACCTCCGTGCAGAAATATCCGATCACCGAGTACCAGCCCAAGTACTTCCTCGCGGACTCGTTCGAGAGCGCCAAGAACAAGCTTAAGTGAGTACGGTAGGGGAGGGTTACGGTAGATTACGGTAGATAAAATGTTTTGTGGAGTACTGTAATAAGGGAAACAGCCCAAGTACTTCCTCGCCGACTCCTTCGAGAGCGCCAAGAACAAGCTCAAGTACGGTAACTGTTGATTTCGGTAGGTTAGAGTAGTTTTTAGGTGCAGATACGGTAGAATACAGTGGTTATTAGGTTTAGGTAGGGAAGATTCAGGGGTTTCTTTGGCAAGGTAGGATAACACCCCAAGTACTTCCTCGCCGACTCGTTCGAGAGCGCCAAGAACAAGCTCAAGTACGGTATTTCACTTTGTTAAGGATTGCGGTAGCACTCGGGATGCAGTAATGGATACTGTAGATAATTATCGATTACCTACCGTATCTCAGGTCATGGGCCGCGACGATCTCCCGTCCGTTCCACGTCCGTTACAATCCGTACACGCAGAGAATCGAGACCCTGGACAAGGTGACCTCGCTCCAGAAGCTGGCCGCTGAGATCAATTGTGAGTTTTTCTAATATTGTGGAGTTATAGTAATGCCAAAAGTGCCGATGAAAGAGGTTGCATTAGTTCAGTATAAGAGATAATTGTGGCTACTAGAATAGTGTATGTAGAGTTCAATTTGCATAGTAATTGTTAATATTAGGATAGAGTTGGGATAGGTGACCTCTAAGCTGGCCGCGGAGATCAATTGTGAGTGATTATGGTGGGATTATTGTAAACATTAAATTGCGGAGGATACGGTATTATGATTGTATGGATAGGGGTAACGATAAGTGACCTCGCTCCAGAAGCTGGCCACGGAGATTAATTGTGAGTGCATTCGATTGAGTTCTATTTGGAAGGGGCTAAAGTATTGTCGGATTGATTCTCAGAATATGGTACGCTAGGGTAAGTATGATACGGTATTATGATTGCGTGGATAGGGGTTACCATAAGTGACCTCGCTCCAGAAGCTGCGGAGATTAATTGTGAGTTACCGCAACTTTAGAGTTACTCTCGGTTATCTACGGTAGGATACTGGCAAAAAGGCCGTAGCCGAAAAACATGGTTTTGCTTCAACACTTCACAATTGTCAACAATTCTTTCACAATAGAGAATCGATAAATATTGGAGTTACCGTAATCCACCCTTTTCAGCCGAGATCACGACCCTGCAGGACGCCCTGGGCAAGATCAAGACTGTCGCCTGATCGATCAATCGATAATCAAGTCCCCTACCGTATCCTACCGTACTCCTAACACCTGTCTATAACATTTCCTCTGTAGATCTTAGCATCTATCCGCTCCTTACTGTACCCCAACCATATCCTATCGTATCACTGTCACCCTTCGCATATTCGCCCTACACTATTACGTGTCGTCTGTGAGTTTGAACACTTTATTGGAGAAATAAAATACTCGAATCGTTCTTTGGACACTAAAAATCATCGATCATTATCGATCCATAATAACAAGTAATAGGAATCGGGATACAGTAGTATCGATTGAATACTATAATCACAAGATTACTGTAGCTCAGTATCGATCTAAAATCGGCACATGCCGCACTCGGTAGTCCTCGGGATCGTAGCAGAATGAGGGCTCGACGCGAGGGAAGGACTGAAATAGAGCAGTAATTTAAAAATTAACTGTGTAACAGCTCTTTGTCCGAACAAGGTGTGTTTTTCCTTTAGCTCTCACAGTTCATTGCTATTTTAAAATTTATATTTGCGAACTCGAAAATACATACGCTCTCCCTATAGCCCGGAAACGGTACGGTGGTGTAATGCCGGATCGTTGTGGGCGCGATCTTCTGCTTTTTGGGAGACGTCGTCGCCGGCACACAATTACCCATAGATCTGGAAAAATATTGTTTTTGACGCACTGGAAAGTCTCAAATACTGCTCGAACGGCAGCGAGAACGAGAATATGAACACATTGAAACGTAAGTGAATTTGAATTTCGATTTTGCGACCGGGCGAGAACTGAGGAAGGAAGGAGTATTAATTAAAATTCAGGTTGTGCAGCGTTCAACTATTTGATACGTTACAGGAGCACAATTCCAATTTGAACTATCAAATGAATTTTAAAACAGATGCGAGATAAATTGATCGAGCATAATTTCACTCCGCTTCTAGGCAAGCTGTGAAACTTACATGAAATTTAGACGAAATTTACTAAGCGTAAGGACAACAGGGAAAAAATTAGTAGGCTAGCAAGGCTGACTCAGAGGGAGGCTCCACGATTCTCCTTTTGCTCTCTTCTTTTCCTCCCCTTCTTCCTATTGCTTGCGTGTTTCTATGGTAGTTGGGAGGGCTAGAGGAGGGCTAGGGAAGATGATGAATAGGAGAACCCGACACCAAGAGCAGATTGGCACTTGATTCCTCGGGGATTTTTGAGCGAGTACGAGCATTTCTTTTTTTAGAGCACATTCATTTTCGTGTAAGTTTCACTTTTCTTACAACACTGTTAATTTTCCAATTGTTTAATCATTTCATTGCCGTTTGTCTAAACACAATTAATGATAGAATTTACACAATTATTGATGCAATTGAGTTTATCAGCTCTGTACATATTTACAAGGTGAATATTCAGGTGAAAGAGCTCTTCACTTTTTTGAGTGGTTCAGACAGGGAGACGTTTTAGGAACATGCGGGTAGTTACAATATAGCACGCGGTAAACTAAAAATTCTGCACCAGGTGCGCTGCAATATTTGTATGCACCAAAATGTATATAAAATAAAAGAATAATTGTTTTGCAGTATAATAAATTTGAGCAATATAGTGCAAAAAATATATTCTTTTTGTAATATGGCTGTGCAGATACAAACGATAAAAAATTGCATTTCAAAAAAATCCGCGAAAAAATTGCACGGCAAATTTTGACACTTTCCAAAAACCGTGAAAAAATTGCTCGGCAATTTTTTCGCGTTTTTTCTTCTTTTTCTCTTTCGTTGCTACCCTTGCAAAAGAAGAATGAATTGACGGGGATTCGAACCAGCTATTGCGGACTAATAATTCTGGAGGATAACCATTACACTACGACGCTGCTGGGTGTTCACCTTTCATTCTCATCTTTATTTGCGAGGCGCAGAATACGATAGAGGAGTATTTATATTTACACACTCGAACAAATGCACAAAACCCGGCGCTATCCAGCCGAGAAGCGCGCCGTAGGCATCCTCTGCTGGTGAAATAATAAATAAAAATGCAACTCCTCTATCGTATTCTGCGCCTCGCAAATAAAGATGAAAATGAAAAGTGAACATCCATCGGCGTCGTAGTGTAATGGTTATGCTCCAAAATTATTAGCCCGCAATAGCTGGTTCGAATCCCCGTCAATTCATTCGTCTTTTGCAAGGGTAGCAACGAAAGAGAAAAAGAAGAAAAAACGCGAAAAAATTGCCGAGCAATTTTTTCACGGTTTTTGAAAAGTGTCAAAATTTGCCGTGCAATTTTTTCGCGGATTTTTTTGAAATGCTATTTTTTTATTCTTTACGTGAATTTGTAATTTATATTATTTATTTGAAATATTGTTTATAATATAAATTCAGTAGTTTTTGACCACAATGAAATAGTTTTTCTTGTTTTTCCACATTTTTCGGAGTCGCTAATATATGTCCATGCAAGGGTAAATTATACTGTCCGTGCACCTGGTGCAGAATTTTTAGTTTACCGCGTGCTATATGTTTCACGGTGCATTAATGACGATGAGGTGTTATATTTTGTTAGTTCTTCCGCTGCGTTCGTTCGAGAAAAAAAACAATAATGCAATTGAGTTTATCTGGTCATGTACATATTTACAAGGTGAAGTATGTCTTCACTTTCTTGGATGATTCAGACAAGGCGAAGTCTTAGGATCGAGCGAGTACATCGCAGGATTGGCGTAGAGCGAATTCTCGCACTCGACCTGTAATTAATTTTAGGTTACTTATTTGTTTTTTTTATTTATATACTCTATAATTTTAGGTCCTACCTTGTTAGCTGCGTTCAGTTTTACGAACTGAGCTGGGTAGAAGTTGGGGTCGAAGTAGGCGATCATTCCTGAAAAGTAAGTGCCCAGTAATCAAAATCAAAGTGCAGCGACCAAAGATCAAAGATCAAAGATCAAAGATCAACACTTTTACCTCCATACTCGGCCGGGGCGCAGGCACACGGCTGTTCCTTCCAGGTGGAGGACCAGTCCGGCTGGTAGGACTGGTTTTGGCGGAGCATGTCAAACTTGATGGGCATGGCTAGAAAGTATTTGATTGATGCTCTCAGATTGAAGCCTCTTCATTTCGCCGAACGTGTACCTGCTATTACCTCTCAAAAGGAGGCCGAGGTCGTTAATGATAGCCCCTAGATACAATTGTTCGAACCATTACCAATCAAATGAGTGTGGCAAGGGTGAAATATTGTACATATTTTGGCTAAAGAATGATGATTCTCACTCTTGCAAGTCAGCGTGTTATCCGCTCCAGCCGGCACGGAGAAATACTGGCAGAACCACTTGAAGGCCTTGATGCGGCGGGACTCGCCCGGACCGCCCGGATTGGAGGCGTCCTGAATTATTTTAATGATTTTTTAAAATAAATTTTAAATCTCGAATTGTCAGTAACCTCAGAGCAAATTGTATGGGATCGGATATGTTTCACGTTTACATTTTTCTGCTTGAATTCGTCACTTTTACGATGTCTTTTACTTATTTTTTTTATCCTAAAATACTAACCTCTCCATTGCACTCGTTGTTAATAATCAGGGAGGTAGGGCCGAAGATCGGGCCGGAATATCCGGCTGCAGTATTCTGCGCGCCACCGTTCCATGATCCTGCAATGAGTGTCCCGTGATGCGAAACTATCGTAATCCAAACACACACAATTTATGTTGAAAAAAAATGAAATTTGAAGAAGATGTGTGAAGAAGAATAGTAAATGAAAAGGAAATGAAAGTAATCGAACCCATGACGATATCGTGCATCGCGGGCTTGGGCGGTTGCGGGGTCATGTAGAACCTGCAACGATACTTTTCATGAATTGGTAAAAAGTTTCTGCAGAAGCTTTTTTTATGAATTCCAGCAGCGCTTCCTTACTTGCAAGCTCTCAAAAAATTTCACTTATTCCAAACTTATCTCACCACAACGAGGCCATAATCGCTAGAGGAGGGTCCATCTTGGTCATGACGAGGTTCGGATTGGCGAGGAGGTCGACGATTATGCCCTGGATTATTGATTTATTGATTTATTGATTTATTGATTTATTGATTTATCGATTTTACCTGAGACTTGAGCCAGTTCTGGAACATGCCGTAGTTGTAGTTGTAGGAGATCTGCAATTGTTTATGTAATCGATGTTAGGAAAATGCGAAATTGTTGAGTTTCAGATATTCTATGAGAGGTGAATGAAAGGTCGTGAATTATTAAGGAGTTGGTTGTGTAATGGAAGTGCCCTTCCATTGGAAATAAGAAGAATATTTATTGTTGTAAATCATTATTGTTTTATTATTTAATTATTACATAATTAAATAATAATTAAATTAATCGTTAGTTAAATTGTTGACTCAACTCTAGGATTACGGTATCATCTGAATTCCCGCATCTAGGCTCTCATCACGATTTCATCAAATGTTTACTTACAGTATCTTTTCCGCTTTTGATGACTTTTCCTTTTTGTATTTAGTCTCTCTCGTTTTTAGTCTAGTTCTCGTGTTAGTTTTGTTGCCGTCGGTTGTTTTTCGTATTAGGTTGCGGATAAACACCGATAAACACTCTTCTCTCGACGCCTTCTGATCTTCTCCACACACCCCATCGACATTACTTGGGGGCTGAGCCGCAGCTGGAGGATTGGGACGCCACTACTCCGTAAGTTTAGGCACACAGTAGCCTTAGCGTAGATCCGGTTGGCGGCGCCACCGAGTAGCTAAAAGCTGTAGAGCCCCACTGAGTCGAAGTAGACTGGTTGGCATCGTTAATTCGGTGCTGATTAGTGAAAACACTCGGTGCGGTTCGATTTCACTGAGTGTGCTAAGTACACCTCAGGCTCGTTGTTTTCGAGTCTGTGGCTGGAAAGTACTCTCGGCTGGAAGTAAGGCTAAGGTGCGTAGTGTTCGTGCCTGAAACCTGAAAACAGCTAGTGAATAGTGGAGAAGGAGGAGTGGAGAAAGTTCGGAAGGGAAGCGAGGGAAGAGGCAACCGAGAGACTGTAGAGGCTCAAGAGAGCGCAGGCAGCTGAAGGAAGGAACATACCCCGTGGCATAGCTGAGAGTCTGTGAGACATCTTGTTTGCAACCAAAACAGTACTGTTTTTGGAAGTTGTTTGATCGATTGATCGCGTGTTTTCGTGTTTGTGGATCGTTATTTACGTGTCGCGAGTGCGTTGTTGACGTGCAACTGATCGAGTTTCATTGTAGAGTGTCGGAGGGTGCGGAGAAGCACAACTACCACCCAAATGGAACGGAAAGGACGAAACGAGCGCACCACTCCCATGGAGAATGGAGAGAAGGATGCGGAGAAACAGCGACATCGCAGCAACATGGGCACAGCGGCATCCAAAGCGAAAGGTGATGAAATTGGTGCTTATGGGCAAAGTGTGATTTCGAAAATGGAGTCAACTTTTGATGTTATTACTGGAGCTTTGAATGACTGTCGTGAGGAGATCAAAAGATCAATTGGTATCACGAGCGGAGGTGACTTATCTAAGGTGGATACGTGTTTCGTAGAGGCTGAAAACAAAGCTCGTAATGGTTGGAAAGCTATCGTAAGAGCTGTGGGCGTGGTTTTGGATGGAAGTGAGGGAGAACTGAGGTTTCTGGAACGTGTTGGGATGAATTCCCTAGTTGAAGTGGAATCAGTACTGAGAGAGAATCGTGAGGAAAGTGAACAGTTCAACCTGTTGATGGAGAATGTAAAAGAACTAGAGCAAGTGGATGATATTGCCAGCTTACTAGTAAAGATGGATGGTGAAAGAGACACTTTCAAAAGGGAGTTATCCGGAATGAATAGTGAAATACAGTGCCTTCAGGATAAATTGAGTCGGATGAAAGTGCAGGCTGAAGTGGAGGAAGGAAGACTGCTGTTTTGCAAGAACAAAATGGAGCAGTTGGAAAAGCAGAACGCTCTCTTGCTCAATGAACAGACGCGAATCGTCGGGTCGCCGTTGCAATCAATCAGAAAGGAGGATTCCAGTAAAGGTCAGATGGGCATGGGTCAAATGAGGACTAGCATGACCCCGGGAGAAACAGGCAGGCCAAATGGAGGTGAACTGAGGAATATCGATAGAGTATTGGGCAGATCAGTGGGAATGCTAGCAAACGCACTTCCTGAGATGGCGAAGTATTCTGGAAATAAGGAGGATTGGGATGATTTCGAGACTGGTTTTATGATTCGTTATGGTGGAATGGAATTGCCTGTTGCCATGTCATTACTGAAGGACAATTTGGAGGGAGATGCTAAGGATGCGCTGAGAGTAGTGCCAGTGGAGGAAAAAGCCAAAGGAGTAAAATGAGTTATGAAATGGCTGAGGTCAAGACTTTCGAACGAAACACCGTTCGAGGAGATAGAGTTGGCTAAGATGTTGCGACATCAGACGGTTGAAGGAAAGACAGTGGGAAAGATATGTGAGGAATTGGAGGAAATAACTGCAAAGTTGAATGGAAATGATGAGCGTAGTAAGGAAAGTGCTCGTAGAAGACAGTTGCTGATTCTGTACGAGGGCAATCAATTAGAACATGAGCGGTTGTTATCGTTGTTCAGGGAGGGAGCTTCTTATTCCAAAATGAAGGCTGCCCTAGTGGAATTGGAATATTTGAGGAAGACTCGAATGAGGTCTTGGCGATACAATAATGGATATGGAAATGGCGGTGTCAGAGCTCACTTAGTAGCAGCACCAGCCAATGGATACAATAATGGTATCAGTTTTGGATTGGCGTGTTCCTGCTGCGGAGGACACGACCATGATGAGTATCACTGCACTTCCAATGGGGAAGAAGGATATTTGGGTACCCAGAGTGGACCAACTGGTGGAGTTGAGATAATTTCAAGAGATTCTGACCAGTAAGAAAGTGTATCATGTGAGGTAGAGTTGCGATTCTAGCCTATGTCTTTGGTATGATTTGTGAGGTGGAGTTGAGATCATGTCAAGAAATTCTTACCTAGTATTTATTGTTGTTATGATGGAGTTGCGACTCTGACCACGAATTTGTATTGGTGGTATGGTGTTTTGAGGCGAAGTTGAGATAATTTCAAGGATACGTTGGCCAATGATTTTGTTGTAGGCGTACGATTGCCTTTGCGTAGATCCGTCTGACAATGTCAGTCGAGTAGCAAAAAGTTGTTTCTGTTCTGGTGTAGATGAGTTGAAAGAATACTCTAGCCAAGGTGATGTGTTTTGTAATGGCGTTTCGACTATGTCATTATCGAGGATGCGGAAACACCCTTCGTCGACGAGGACGTCTCGCTGCAGAGGACGGGGATGTAATGGAAGTGCCCTTCCATTGGAAATAAGAAGAATATTTATTGTTGTAAATCATTATTGTTTTATTATTTAATTATTACATAATTAAATAATAATTAAATTAATCGTTAGTTAAATTGTTGACTCAACTCTAGGATTACGGTATCATTTGAATTCCCGCATCTAGGCTCTCATCACGATTTCATCAAATGTTTACTTACAGTATCTTTTCCGCTTTTGATGACTTTTCCTTTTTGTATTTAGTCTCTCTCGTTTTTAGTCTAGTTCTCGTGTTAGTTTTGTTGCCGTCGGTTGTTTTTCGTATTAGGTTGCGGATAAACACCGATAAACACTCTTCTCTCGACGCCTTCTGATCTTCTCCACACACCCCATCGACATTACTGTTGATAGCTTTAAAAAAAAATTCTTGTACAAAAATATTCGAATATTTGTAAGAATAATCATAAACGCGGATGCATTACCTGAATGGCTCCCCTTCCAAAGTAGCAGCCCTTGTATGTTCCCGCTTGGGTGCCGGTCGCATTCGAGCAGCCGAAGAAGTAGTTGAGCTCGGCTGATTGGGCGCAGTATCTGCGAATACGATCGCTTACTGTATGGTATTGTAGATTAAATAGATTGTAGGGAATATTGCAGGAAGGTTCGTCGGGCTATAGACTGAGAATGAGATGGATTACATGTATAGTAGTTCTATATTGTCCGTAGATCTCGACTCGTAAATTTCCAAGAGTCATTGCAGAGGGAGAATATTGTAGGACTGATGCTGATTGGCACTACTTTAGAAGACCAGAATGACAATAATATGGGTTGTCATGTTCCCTACAACTGTTTCTAGTGTGCGGTTTCTACTAGACAAAGCTTGCTTATTGTTAGGCATCATAAAAAAAAGCATTCTTAGCTTCATTAGGCTATGGCTGAGCTATTTTAGACTAGGCGATATAGGCTCATTATGGTCTTCTAGAGTAATGCCGGCTGATTCCTCACTTTCCCCCAATGCTGCATTGATTGCCGTCCTCGGGCTTGTATCCGGGTGAGGATTTGTCGAGGAAGGAAGAGACCGGACCGCCCTGAGGAAATTAGTGTCATACAATGATACAATGATACAATGATACAATTTATCCAATGATCAGGGTCCGGGCCTGTTGGACGATAGCATTCTTCCATGTTAGGGGATCAGTTCGGCATATTCATTCCCAATCGACCCATCAAATGTCATAGAGATGTAAAAATGTGAAAAACGCTGCGTGTGGTCGGTAGAATTCTGTGTACGATTTTTCGAATAATGAGGCGCCTAGATCTGATTGAATGAGAATGAATCAACATGCCTCGAACCAGTTGTAGAAGCCGCCACGGTAGAAGCAGTTTGCCGCTTGCTGTCCGGTGAATTGACTGAAATCCAACCCTTCAATCATTGTTTCGCCAATGCCAATGAATTTCACGAAAGGTGCAAGTACTATTGCTAAATGTACTGATGTCTAGCCAATATCCACTCTCAATAGTAAGTCATATTAGCAAAATTCCTAACTTAGGTAAAAAACTTACGCGTAGAGGTCGGCATTGTTCTCTCCCGTTTCCTGTACTGCATGGGCAAAGAATGCAGCCAGGTCGCGTTTCTTGTTCTGGTCGGCGGAGTAAACCTTGAGGTTAGTTTTCATTAACAACCAATGCAATTGTTTTGATTAAATTTGCAACTTAGTTGTTTTGTGGAACTTGGAACGTTGCTGAACTAAGAATCGCAAACAATCCCCTTTTTAGGCTGATTCGTGAAACACATCACGAACCCTTTCTCCAGACTCATTCGCTTCGCTAGAAACACTCACCTTATTCGGCGAAACGGTTCCAAACTCCGGGAAGTATCTGGCCGCAATGACAAATGCCTCGTACGAGTACGGAAAGCACTTGTTCGGGCCCCAACCGATGTTAGCGAACGGGAACAGGTCCTGAAAATATTGCATATTTTATGATAGATAAATGGGGGGGGGGGTTGTTAATCTACTAGATTGCCTAGTAATTATTTCAGTTGCTCAGATTCAAACTAAAACGCAAAAAAATCGATCAAATTAAACTAAATTGCACTAACATAGAACATGTCCCTCGTGAACCACTTCTCCAATCCGGATGCGGGTCTCTTGTTCGGGTCGCTGGGTCCGGCGCAGCTCGCGGGTGGTCCCGGGCCGAACTTGGTTGCCTTCGGGCAGGCGGTCGCCGAGCCGGTTACTGTAAGGGGTGGGTACGGTAGCAGGATTATAATACCCATTAATTTACTGTATTCGAATAGAAAAAATAAAGACGGCATAGTAATTGATCTACATACTCGAAGCTCCGGGCGCCTCGGGCATTGGTGGCTCGGTGTCCTAGAATTAAATATATAATTATTTGTAAAATTACAATATTATTATTTTCGAAAATAACAAACCTCGGGCAGTCCGGAGCGCCCACGGAAGCCCAGTGCAGCACCGGCTGTAAGGAGTAGAAGGAGAGACGGGGTGAGTTTCATCCTGGAAATGCTAATTTCAATCGCAAAAACACATCTAGCTAAGCTATCGAACGCTGATTGCTTCAGCAGAACGAAAACGTCTGAGAAAACAGCTCCTGGGAAGGTAAGGGGGTGTTTGGACGCTACCGGTAAGCGCTCCTTGTTTACTGGCGAGGGTAAACAAGGCATTTCTCAATGTAAGCGGCGAGAAATTCGTCGAACTCTCTCCCTTTCGCATGCTCTCTCGCTTTTTCTGGCCAAAAATGGAGCAAGCGAAAGGAAAGAAAAGAATAGAAGCCGAGGTGATGATTCGGAGAAATCCTGACGGTTTTATACCCAGATTTGGGGTGGCTGAGTAAATTTCTCGTACGTTCAGACTGTGTGATTCCGTGTTAAACGGAAGAGATAAAGGGGTTTCGTTGTTTCAAAGGCACGCAGACCCCGCGGCGTCGATTTCTCTAGGGAAACGGCGGGAATTTCGTCTAACTCTCTCGTTTTTGCACACTCTCTCGCTTTTTCTATCCAAAAATGGAGCAGGTGAAAAAAAGAGAAATCACTCTTGTTCTTGCCTTGAATAGCCCGCTGTAGAGCACGTGAAATGGAGATACAGGCATTGTTGGTCAGAAAAAGTGAGAGAGCGTGCGAAAGGGAGAGAGTTAGACGAATTTTCCGCTGCTTCAGTAGAGAAATCAAGCATTGTTTGGTTTGGAGTAGCTCCGTTTTTGTCTCTCGTAATGCATCTTTTAAAGCGTTGACACAGCTGTTAAACGGGATTGGAAACGAGGTTAGGCGAGTCATCTGTTGGAGTGATTAATCTACTGGTCTCTCCAGTTTCCATTGTCTCTCGCCAGGTAGAGAAGCGAGATAACCTGGCGGAGTGGGATAGTCGGACGACTTTTAGTCATGCCTTTGCTCGAAATACGGGTCTCTTCAATCCTCGTACTCTTTCACCGGTCCGAGAGACGAGAGAGTCATTTCCTTGTTCTTCCTGTGTGAAGGACGATGGGTGGAGATAATGAGTACTCTTAATCATCAAGATGATGATTCGATGATTCATTTGATTAATCTCACAAGATTAATTAGCCAATACGGTCGGAGGGAATCGGAGCCGGCATTACCGATATTTCGGGATTCGGTCCCTCGAAGAAGTTAGATAAGCTGATTGTTGATGTTCTCTTGATCGGGTGCGTTGAAATAGTCACTATTTGGCTTCATCAATGTTGATAAACGGGTTTTCATTGACAATTCAATCCTAGTCACGAGTTCTTGTCAAACTACGGGTAGTCGTATCGTTCTCTCTTTTCGCACCTCTGCATTTCCTCATTTTTTTCTCGATGCCTTATTTCGTTTTCATCAGGCCCCAGAGATAGAAACGAGAAACAGGCGCCCAATTGTTTGCTGACTTACTCATGTCCTCTATCATCGGTGGAAGGAGACTGCGAAATGGCTTGAAATAAACTTTGCCTTCCTTTTTTCAATTAGTCAACTCAATAAAACCATCAGTTAACCCGTTTCCTTAGAATTCAAAGTAGCGGAAGAGGCTGTATTACAGGAAAAGGTACTTGAGAAGTAAGATATCAGTTAACAGGACTGACGACTACTATATAATTCTTAGAATTCTTCGGTTAACAAACATGTATAGGGCTGCATCCCCTGCCACATGCATGATTTGAATAAGCTGACATGTCATCTCCACATGTGCTCTAGTAATCGAACCAACGACTAAGTAAGCCATTAGTGCCAATTGTAAAGAGACATAACTGATGGTGGCTCACAGTGTTCTTTTCTCTACGGGTATGTGAACTGCACACTAGGCTCTAGTTTGTACGTGATCTTTTTCATCTTTGAACAATGATTCCCTAAAGTCATCAAACATTTCATTGAAATTGGAGATGCTTGCATGTCTGCCTATCCTCACTTTATTCATGCTTCTCGCCATTACATTACCTTCTCTTACTAACGTTTAGCACAGGGATCAGGAGAGAATGTATCAAAAGTGAGCTCATCGGGAACTAGATTTTTCAAACACGTTTCAGATCAACCATATTTTAGTGGGAGAACACCCTAGAGAAGAGAAATTGTTATGTCCGGTAACTTTGTCCCAAAACCGGCTTATAGGGAAAACCCGGTTCTGGAGCCGGCTATGACGTATCTCAGCTCCCAGGCTAGCTAGAGAGATGGCTC
>LS485332.1:122324-166232 GCA_900490705.1 Pristionchus arcanus
AAATACCGTAATCCGAATCTGCGAAATCGAGAACTGATTTTTTAAAAGAAGATTTTGATATTTATTTTAATAAATCAATTTTCGATAACCGAATTACGGTATTTTCGGTAGTGAAAATTTTATTGGGGACTAGGCAACACATCGGCGTATAGCAATTGAAGTTTCTCGAACATGACTTTTCATATACATTTTGGACCATGAACCCAGGTTCATGGTCACGGTCGACTTTTGATGCATGAACCCCGGGTCATGGTTCGAAAAAATGATGGTGGCGGAATCGATTCCAATGGTGATAAATATTTCCGTTGACCGCACATAAGCTTTTTAAAACCAATTAGAGCAACTGAAAGTACGACCACTAAAAATTTCGAAACTTTGTTTGGGGATAAATCGCAGTCTGACATGTTCGGAGACCAAAAAAATGGTCGGGGTCCCCCCCAAACCCTATGTTGAAATATTTTTACTTTATGTATATGGACTAGCTCTTTCATATTATGCAATAAAATTCCCTGCGTTTGTACTTCTAGACAGTACTAGACATTTTTCAATGGTCCGGAAAACAGTTTTTCAAAAATATTTTTTGCGTTTTTCACTATCAAAAAAATTTTTTTTATGAAAGTTGTTCAGAATAATTTTCCGCATTTTTTGGGCCCATAGCCATCTCTCTAGCTAGCCTGGGAGCTGAGATACGTCATAGCCGGCTCCAGAACCGGGTTTTCCCTATAAGCCGGTTTTGGGACAAAGTTACCGGACAAAAAAATTTCTCTTCTCTAGGGTGTTCTCCCACTAAAATATGGTTGATCTGAAACGTGTTTCAAAAATCTAGTTCCCGGGCTCGTACATTCTCTCCTGATCTCTGTGTTAGGTAATGCGTGAGAACTAGGATTGCACGTTCGGTTTCGGTAATCTCGGGAATGTCGGTGAAACCGACCATCTTTTTCACTAGACTCTCTCGCTCGCGCGCGCTAGTTCTTGTCTCTGACCGTCTGGCGCCAGAGGGGTCGGTAAAACCTAAAACGAACCTGCAACACTAGTAAGAACCAATATAGAATATACATGATACATCACTTTTCAAACGTATAATGGTGCTGCTTTTGCAATTGCTGATGCTTAGCACTTTTCCGTGTTTTCGCGCTGAATGCAGTCTTTCTCCCTGACATACTAACTAGATAGTTAAGAGACCGGCTCGGTAAAATTCGAGCATTTTGGCCCACTACCCGGACACGCTCCTACCGAATTTGGATTCAGATGCCCATACTCTAGTGTTAGAAGGGCCTTGGCCCCACAGTACACTTACAGGCCATTACTTCCTATATCGCCGTTCAGGGTAGGAGAAAGGCGATAAATTGGTTAAAATGGTCGAAAAATCGTAATTTCTCTACCCGATAAGATAGACTCAATTTCTAATTTGCAATACATTTGGGGTACCCAAACTCAGTAAATCAGCCAAAAAGACGTTTTTATGCTCAATTGCTAAACCGCTTTTTAAAAAAAAAAACCACTCACATGAGATTAACGTACCTTTATGCAATTATTTATTACCATCAGAGTCGAATCTGCGACAATGACTTTTTTGACCCATGACCCGGGGTTCATGCCTCAAAAGTGACTCATGACCATGAACCCGGGGTCATGGTCCGAAATGGACCGAAAAAGTCATGATGGAGGATCATCAAGGTTTGCACACCAATATATGCTACAGCAAACTCGTAATATGATGTACCCAGAAATTCCGTAATTCGACGGGCTTGGGGCTGATAATAGTGTTTTTTGCAGAAGTTCTCACTAAAAACTCATTTCTCAGCCCCTCGCCTGTCGAATAATGGAAATTCTGGGTACACCATATTACGATGTTACTGTAGCATATATTGGTGTGTAGTACTTGATGTTCCTCCATCATGACTTTTTCGGTCCATTTCGGACCATGACCCCGGGTTCATGGTCATGAGTCACTTTTGAGGCATGAACCCCGGGTCATGGGTCAAAAAAGTCATTGTCGCAGATTCGACTCTGATGGTAATAAATAATTGCATAAAGGTACGTTAATCTCATGTGAGTGGTTTTTTTTTTTAAAAAGCGGTTTAGCAATTGAGCATAAAAACGTCTTTTTGGCTGATTTACTGAGTTTGGGTACCCCAAATGTATTGCAAATTAGAAATTGAGTCTATCTTATCGGGTAGAGAAATTACGATTTTTCGACCATTTTAACCAATTTATCGCCTTTTTCCTACCCTGAACGGCGATATAGGAATTAATGGCCTGTAAGTGTACTGTGGGGCCAAGGCCCTTCTAACACTAGAGTATGGGCATCTGAATCCAAATTCGGTAGGAGCGTGTCCGGGGAGTGCTCGATTTTTACCGATCTGGTCTCTTAATACAATATATTCCTTCTGGGCTTATTACGATCGAGTAGACAACTTTCTCGAAAGCAGAAAGTTCATTTCTCGACCTCTTTCGCCACATCGGTAAGGCGAAAGGGTGAGCGAAATGACGAGACCAAGATTTCTACCTTTAACTACCTTCAACACATATACCGTTTTCCAGGTACAATGATTCGGGAGGAGATATGCCCTCAGGGCATAATGAAGTTGGGATTGGTACTTGAGTTTTATCCATATGTGTATCGACGGAGTGATGGATCATTGACAGGTATCGGCAGCTTTGTTTTTTTTTTCTGTGTAAAGTTGTTGTGATTAGAGTTCGAACGGGTACTCATTTCGGTTCACGTGCTCTCATACCGGTCAATGGGGCGAGCGAGGATGTGTGTGAAAAGATGGCGACCCGTAGTTCGAACTCTAGTTATTTGCGATGAAACAAGAGGAGGGAGCGAGGCGATATTTTCAGCCCATTGCAGGGATCTTGGTCGACCTCTTCCGAACGATAGCCCGCTCAGCCGGCTGCAGGAGGATCGAGTACTCTGGCCATCCGGAGAGAAGTGAGGAACCAGATGATTCGGATTGGGGTGGAATGCTGTGAAATATATCGTATTTTATCATTTAAACGTTTTTTTAATGATAAAACAAAGACTTTAGACTTTGGAAATACTTTACGTTCATTAGACATTACTAAGCTCTTGTTGTCGGAGATTCGTTACGCGCAGAAATACGTTTGTATAGCAATACAATAAGATCCATAATCTCAGGAGACGAGGAGACGTTGGAGCTGATGGGTGGACGAATTTCGTCAGGAGAAATTCTGACTGCGCTGGATACAGTGTTCGTTTTTTATATAAATCTCTTTTCTTTTTGGATTTGTTCTCTGAACTGCAAGATGAGGAAGAATCCGTCTCTGAATACGTTGCCTGCTCTCATCCCACTAGAGTGCGCAATACGGGTAGCCGTCTCTTCATCTCGCACACTCTCTCGTCTCTCTGACCGGTGAGAGAGTGTGTGAAATGAAGAGACGATTACCCGAATTGCGCACTCTACATCCCACTCACCGGTCAAAAAAGAAATTGTGAGAAATGAAGAAGCGATTGTGCGTATTTTGACCACTATAGTGCGTTGCAAGTATATCAATTGCAGGTACGCCCTTCCCAGTGATGCCAAGAACTATAAGTTGACCGTGCCGGCATTTCATGCCACTGTCAGTTTAAAATAAAGTATTTTTTTAAAGTTTTTCATACTAAATGTTCCGAGAAGCGCCAATGTTGTGATCAGCCCGAAATATGAGCCTCTTCATCTCTTCACCTCGCTTGAGTGACTCATATTTCGAACTCTGCCGTTTATTGCCAAATTACATGCGTAGGTCTATGAGCGCACAAGGAAACATTTTACGCGTATACCAGAAGAGACCGAAAGCTAGATGGAGAGATCTATTTGTGAAACAACTCGGTGTCGATTGGGCAAGCAAAAGTGATCCCTTTTAATGGAAGAACGTTATAGTCCAACAGGCCCGGACCCTGACCATTGGATAAATTGTATTGTATATCATAAATGCACAAAAAGTTTGTCACACATCACGGAATATAGCGTTCCGTTCCAATCTATGGTGCACTTTTTTCGCCTCTTTCGCATCATTTTTCAAGGAGGATGTTTTGTTTTTCTTATTTCTAAAGCGATTATTATAGCATGATTAGAAGTGATTTCAAAAAAACGTTTCATTAAATTTTGACGCGCTGCCGCGCACAAAAATTTTAAAACTCCGCCCCTCTAGCCTAATAGACGCATGTCCGGAACATTTTAATTCTATGATACCAGAAGAGTGATGCTTCAAATTTTAATCGAAAACGAGAACTTAAACGGGAAATTTATTAGCTCATTTATTGTGTGAGATAGACGACAAATGTATTCCCTCACTCTCATCATTTTTTTTTAAATTGTGGCAGTCGTTTTTTTCACATTCCAAGAGTAAATGTGTGGGAACTATATCAGATACTATTCAGCTCGCGTTCGCCGAGAAAGAATCGAACGGACCACTCTCAACGGATCTTTCATTCTTCACCGTGTTCGGGTAAGGATTTTTCTGAAATTAACCCTGCCAACAAACATTGAGCCTGCAGCATACCATTATAGTTAGGGAACACTTTGGGACCTTCGTCTGCAGTGAAAGCCTACATAGGTGCAACGACAATTGATAGCAACACGATTGGATACGTTCGCCCGTGAGGGACGATAGTCTGAGAATTGAAAAAAAGAATCTCTTAGAATATCACTGTTGACGAAAAAAATTGAATAATAATGTGAACATTAATGCTATCGTCTCCTCTGTTTCCCTTATTTCTAGTCAATTAGTGGAATGAGAGAGGCGGATGCCGGGATTGCCTGGAGCTGAGAGAAAAACATGAGAATACCCCCGATACCGTACCGGCTTGCAGTATTTCACAAATATTTTGTCAAAACAACAACAACAAAAACTAGCCCGCATTGCAGCCTCGATGTCTTTATGATAATCGTCGCTGTCAATATTGCGTGGGCGATCGTTCAACACCTCCGCGAGAAGGCCAACGTGAGCGATGAAAATACTCTTTTTTTTTCTCGAATTTTTGAAGTAAAAAAAAAGATCTCTTCATTCTGCTCGCTCTCTCATCGGTCAGAAAAAGCACACTTCGAGCTACCACTAGAATTCTACCACTATGTTCTTGGGGGAGAGAGCGTGTGAAATGAAGAGACGGCGATATCATTTCTCACACTCTTTCCAACATTCGCAGGCCAGACACGGCCCGGCGTCGAGCTGGGCATCGCTCTTCTCGCACATGCTCGTCTCCGCGGGTGTCGCCATTCTCTTCTACGCGCACGGCTGCGGATTCAAGGGCAATTCCTTGAAGCCCACGCCTTTCAGCACCATGTACGTTGCAATACTTTCAGCAAATTCAATATAAATATAAATTCAGCAAATTCATGTACTTTCAGCACAATTTCAGCACAAATAGCGGTGTAAAAAAATAAGTGCTCAGTTTATGAAACAGGGGTGACTCAATTGGAAATGTGAAATATCATTTGCAAAGAGTAGAAGCTCTGTATAAAAAAGTCGGGAAACATAGATCTGAAATGAGAATTTTCGTTGCAGGAGCCTTGAGGAAATGATTGCTCGATTCCAAGCCGGTATGATCACTAATTACTATTATTGTTATTGTTATTATTTTTGCTATTATTAATTTAATATTAATATTATTGTTTATGTTCAGGTACCCTAGTCCTCGTGCACTCAATCGGCGACGTCGTGTTCGAAGGAAATGACGTGAGTATCCAGTAAGAACGACGAATTCGTCTCTCTCACTAGTTTTGGCGCTATCGCCGTACGGGTCGCCGTATTTTCATTTCGCATACTCTCCCACCAATCGTGACAGTGTCCGAAATGAAGGGACGGTGAACCGAATTGAGCCTTCTCTGGTACGTTCTCTGAACTAAATATTGATGTTCTTTCCAATAAGCGACCAGCTCCCATCGATAGTGCTTATCGCTAATGAGTTGTCCAGGAGTGCCGAAATCAAGCAAATGCGCATTGTTCTTGGGTGAGAGGCATGATATCTCATTTCCAGACGACTGTGCTGCTGGGCGCCAACGGATCTCTCATCGAGCAACCGTCGCTGAATGCAACCTTCTCCTACGTGTGCAGCCACCGTGCCGTCTGGCTCGGATACGCCACGGACCTCGAGGAGTACTTCACGCGCGCAGAGATGGAGTGCAGATTCGTCGAGTACGCTGCCTATTTGCTAACAAAAATTTCGTGTTAGATACTGATACGTGTGAGGACGCGTAGTCTGGACAAATGTTGATCTTCAAGTTCGAGATACATGTAATCTTCTCTAATTTGTCTCCTTGCAGGATTTCGGTCCCGCGTGGCAGCAGTACCGGTCTGCGCTGGCTCGACCAGTCACTGCAGCACGGCGATCCTTACTTCCTGCCCATGTCCCGCAATACATCGAAGACCGTGGTGGATGCGGTCAATTTCGCGCTGCTCTCAGTGTACGGAATCAGCCAGGCAAGCGTTCGTCGCTCTTGATTACCCATGTTCTCAGGGTGAAGAATCCGTCTCTTCATTCCTAGTAGGGTGTGCTAAACGATACTCTCGGCAGGTTTAGCTCCCCTTACGCTCCATGCCCCTAAGATCGGAAGCACTCTCTTCATTCAGCATGCTCTCGCTCTAGGGGAGAGGGGAGAGGGAGCTAAACCTGCCACGTTTAGACTATCGTTTAGCCAACTCTAATTCCTCGTTCTCAGAGTGTCGAGAGAGTACGAGAAAGCCATTCTCTCGCGCTACTCCAATCGACGTGAGAGAAAGGCTAAATGAGGGAGTTCGACGAACACTCTATGACGATGGGGTCAAAATCAGCGCGTTTTCGCGACGAGAGATTACGCAGAGTTTGTATGTGGTGGGTGGGGTTATGGGGTTATGTGGTGGGTGGGGTTATGGGATTTATTTAGCGACCCAGTGTGAAACCATAACCCCAATGGGTGGGATTATGGTTTCACACTGGGTCGCTCTAATGGTTTCCCAGTGGGTGCGAGCAACCATAGTATGTGCGGGAGCATCTATTGTGGTCATTACAGAGACCATTCCTCTATGCCCGGCTTGACTTCACCAGACATCTCGCGGCGGCGAAATACAGGCATGCATATTACGTTTTTTACAAATCTTGAAAATTAAATTGTACGCTGTATTAAATTGTAATTTTTTCTTTGCAGAGAGAAAGAGGAAGCTCTCCTCGAGATGCGACCGCTATCTTGGTTGATGACTGAGGTTATCGTGAGATTATTTTCCATTCCACTCGTAGCTAACCTTTGACAAACGTTCGAGGGGCGGAGTTAGGGAAGAGGCCGGGAGGAGGCGGTAGATCAAGTGCCCTCCTCCGCCCTTCCTTCCCCTTCCTCTCTCCCAGACAATCAATAGCTCGCTAACCAGCACATCTCATTTGCTGAGCATTTGAACCGCACGATAGCAACTTATCAAGTTCACTAGGGTTGTCCGAATTGGTCACTCCATCCCGCTTGTTCTCTCATTGCTCGCTGATGTGCGATTGTGCGAAATGTAAAATTGGTGCTGATGACTCTCGATTTGAGTTCGATCTAATCGTCGTCTCTTCATTTCACACACACTCTCGTCACTCTGACAAAACTCTACTCGGGTTCCCTTCTTTCATCGCTCTACAAATAGTGCAATAGTGCAAATACGAGAAATTGTATTCTCATTCCTCGTTTCCTCTCAGAGAGCACGGAAACTGAGAAGAATCTGTCCATCCACAACCTCAATTGCAGATTCCACGTACCCTCTACTTCATCGGGAACGGTTTGGCCGTACTAGCATTCTGCCTCGAGTGGATCTCCACGGTGCCTCGACGATTCAGTCGCTGGCTGCGCGTTGTTGATCGCCGCCTAGGCCGTCGTCCTTGGTAGACCCGTGAGCCTCTCCCACTCTCTCCCAGACCACCTTTCGTCGGTCAATATCTTCCCTAATCGTTGTTTTCTAACTCTAACATTCTAGCTCTAACTTCTTACTCTTACATCTAACTTAACTCTAACTTCTAACTAAATCTAACTTTCTTGAACCTACTGTGAATTCAGTTCGTTCGAATCGTCTTGTCAGATGAATTGTCTCGAATATTTCGCCCTCCCATTGTTTCATTAATCATCTTCTTCCCACATGTGATCGGATTCCCCCATTAGTGTAACTCTGTAAACTTCCCCAATTCCGTACATCTGTGATCCATTCAAAAAATCGCTATTCTCTCTCTTATCTTCCTCTCAACTCAATTTCTTCAAACCTTCCACTAATAAGATGTTTCGTATATTCTTTGGTCGATTATTAACGCTTATTCGAATTACATCTACCCATCTCACCATCCCTTCTCATTTGGAAGCAGATATTTCTCAATCATCCACCCTTGACGTCGCCTAGTGTTCAATCAAGCCCTGCCTATCCTTTTCAACATGGCCAAGCCCATTCTTCTTCAATCTAGTGTGGCCAAGCCCACCACTCGTCCTCTAGCACAATAACAAATCTGTGTATACGCTCCAGAAGTGCAATCTTCTGTGAACTTAAGTATAAACTATTTTTTATCGTATTTTTTGCGCACAGTGTACACGATATACAGAACGAGGGAGAAATATTAGATTGGAAAGGAGGACTACATCGATGAGTTTGAACAACGAAATGCGTGTATTTCGGCAAAACGAAACGAGTGCTTAGCCACGGCCGGGATAGCCACGCTCCACGCGAATATGCTCGACGGCCAGGACCCTGCAAAGCATTTTTGATAGCATTTGATAAATGATGTTTGGGAGATACATTGCCTAATTCTCTCTGTGATACTACCCCCTCCCCAAAACGGAATACAATTTTACTTTATTTGAATGACTTGATTTGATATAACAGCTGGCCTTACCAGTGGGTCTCACCTAGCGTTGTCTTACGACTGTAAAATCGCTTGACGTGGATACACCTTTACCTTTACCTTTTTGATTTGAATTGACAATGGATGCCGAGCAACCCGTAAAAGGTATGCTTAGGAAAAAATAATTAATAGCTTACTGGGAAACGGCGGCGAGCACGAAGAGAAGAGCGACGAAGAAGTATCTGAACATCTGAAAAAAATCATCATAAATCATCATTAAAAATCACGAAAATCTTCATGGAAATCTCACAAAAGGGCCGAAAATGAACATGGTTCGATTGTAATCTCCACCCCATTCAACTCCTTTTATACACGCAGAAAAAGGACCTTCCCCATCTTTACCCAAAGCTGTATCGTCGGTGCGAGAAACGAGATCACATGGGTAATTAAGAGAGAGAGAGAGAGGCACTACCTAACAGAGCTATCATCGAGTTCAAGGAGGTTCGAAGTACGGCGTTTCTCACACAAAAGTTTCGAACTTCGAGCCTCTCTCATTTCGCACTGCTCTCTCACCTCCCAGGTAGACGAAAGAGCGGGCAAAATGAGGCGCTTGGTCGAAATGTCATCACTATCTCACACTGTTTAGTGCGGTCGAGCGTTGGGTAGTGTGACCGGTAATTGTATCGCGAACGAGCGCTTGCTCAATTTCTCAATTTCTCCTACCCTGATAAAAGCGTGACCGCTCTGTGCGCCCTGCATACAAATTGAGAGAAATGGGTGACTGATAGAACTGTCCGGTTGAAAAATCTCTCTGCTCGATCAGATTGCATGAGTAATGCAGATATTCATTTTTCACTCCGCCTGGGGAAATGTCCATTTGGGGAAATGTCCATTTCTACCTCGCTAAACCATACGAGGGAGCTTCAGGGGGTCAGGATTCATATCTGACAATGAAACGGCGGAAATCTACAATGAGCCGTTATAGTTCCCTAGTCAATCGGTATAATCCTCGAAAACTGATAAGATTTTGGATATTTGTCCGTGATCTTTACCATAGAATGCAATAGTCGAAACTGATCTTTCATTCAGCGTTTTTTCGATGGCACTCTGAGATTTCTTCCACGCCTTCAACAGGAAAATCAATCGGATGAGAGAAAACGGCTTTCGAGGAGCTTCAGAGAGGTTGAAAATCGGACAGTTTAAGCTTTGCCGTCTCTTCTTTCGCGTGCT
Organism: Pristionchus arcanus; assembly: GCA_900490705.1. Classification (NCBI taxonomy): domain Eukaryota; kingdom Metazoa; phylum Nematoda; class Chromadorea; order Rhabditida; family Neodiplogasteridae; genus Pristionchus; species Pristionchus arcanus. The sequence continues at coordinate 132,328 of LS485332.1, forward strand.
TTCTAGGCACCCTGATCGACAGGGCAATGGGGAAAATGAAGAAACAGAGGATTCTTTCTAAAAAAGCAGGAGAAACCGAAAGTGTCATTGGAAGGTATACAAAAAGCGCAGAATGAGCTGGGAATTCAGACAATCAACATGCGCCTATTTCGGGTTCTGATTGTGGCTGTGTTGCCTCTGTCGGCTGGTAAGTTTTATTTAAATCTATTATCAGAGAAAATCATATAATCAACTTTTTCATCTCGTTTCAGTCGCCCTCGACTGCGCCCCGCTCCCCGAGATCCCGGCGAGTCTGATCCCGGCTGGATTTTCGCCGAGTACGTTCGGCCCCCGCGCGAACGGCTCCTACTACGCTTGCGCAAATCAAACCGCATTGGTGGTGAGTGGAACTTTAAAGGTAAAAAAATGCTATTTGTTCATCAACAAAAAATTATTTTTCATTTCATGATTTTTTTTTACTATTTAAATTGTTTTAAAGTTCAAATGGGAACATTTTCAGCAATTAGATATCAACGGCCCTGTAGTTGCCATGTCCTTTCCGTGGTTTACCTGCGCCAATAGCACGTATGACTAGTATTTCAATTATTTGTTAATTAATTTTTTTGCCAATATTTTTTTCAGATGGAAAGTCGACGATACTGATCGGGTCCCCGTACGCGTCGGTTTATTTTCCTTTTTTGTTTATCTTCATTCTCTATATTTAAAAAAAAATTCTTCGAAAAATCGCGAACTTTTACAGATGTCGTGCGTCATTGCATCCGCAGATTTCGGTGAAATATTTCACTGTTTATTTATTTACTGTCCCTTTTTATTTTTATTTTAGATTATATCTGTCCCCTGTACTACAACATCCCTGAGGGCATGGCCGAGATTATCCCTCTCCTTCCCGACTATAAGTATTGCCCGGACAACAAACAGAGTATAACTGATGATGGAACGCCATTCATCTCTTATAATTGCACCATGAGTCAAGGAGATAATGGTAGTCAGGAGCTAAAGGTATCATTAAAATGTTTCAAATTCAGCCGAACTTACGCTAAAAAACGGGACTGTTGTTGTCAAACCTCCTTGGGAGTTTACCATCGAATGTGAAGGTGAGCCGTCTTTGATTTTGTTTTACCTTTTGTCCCTTGAATTTTCGTGAGGATGCTCGATAATCCCTCTCCAATGATTTTCGTTTTATCTACCGGCGTTACATTTTCAGGTTGCTCGACCATGAACAAAGTCGCGAACGGCACACTTGAGGACAAAGTACTCTTGTCGGGAAGCGAGAACTACTGTCCAGTCGGATCAACGCTCAAATTCGCGTATGGAGCACGAATTCAGGACATCAAGTGTACTAGTGAGCAAATCTACTATATATATAGCAGAGATGTCACGTTGTTCACTTTTGCAAAAGTCACGTAGGCAGGTCACGAAACAGTATATAAGTCTACACACGCCGAAGGCGGGGGCAAAATTGGCTAGTAATCATTAAAGAAGAATAATAAATATTATTCAGAATCTGATCTCCAAATAACCGACGAGTATGGGGGCGTTGTCGAATATCCCTATCCGAAGGTTCCCACGCTGCACTGCTTTGGTGAATCCTATTAAATTTTCACCAGAAAAATGCATAATAGCCTTGCAGAAAACTGTCAAATCAAGGACCAGCAAGCAAGTGGAACCATCCGGGACCTTGTTTTGGAATCTGACAAGGAACAGTACTGTCCGAGTGGAGAAATAGTAGGCTTCGCTGATGGAACGGCAATCAAGGACCTGAAGTGCACCAGTAAGCTTATCTTATCAGTATCTTATCAGTAAGTGCACCAGTAAGCAACTTATCAGTAAAAAATGCAATTATCCGATGCAGGTTCGGGACTCGAAATCGAGAAAGAGGATGGTACGATTGTCCCGTATTCTAGCGCCACTCCACCTACTCTGAAGTGCGGACCGGGTTAGTTAAATTTGTAGCATTTAAAAATGGAAATGTACATTTTAAAACAATTTTAGGAGTCTGCACGCAAACGTGCTCCGGCCCGACCACTACGACTACGCCCGTCCCAACGACTACTACGATTCCAGTAACTTTACTTCCAATGAATACCTAATCCTATGTTGCAGAAATTTCACAATGTATCGTTACAGGCATACTGCCCGCCCGAGGGAGTGTGGAGCGAATGGAGCGTAACTGGTAACGATTGTCATTTCTTACTTTTAATTTTTAATCGTACCGTGGTTTGCACAGGAGCTTGCGCGAGCACTTGCGGAGCATACAATGTAGCGGCAAGAACGAGAAACTGCACGGACAAGTGTGGCAAGAATTGCCCCTGCGTGTAAGTTGTTTGAGGATGCTCATTTTCTGGGATAATGCTGATAATGCATCGTTATCTACGTGGCGTCATCCAGAGCCATCACTTGAAAATTATGTTAAATACGCCTCGTAATCAGCCTACGCATTCCGAACGCAGACAATTTCATATATGTCAATATATTTCAGCGGTCCCTCCGAGGACGTTGGGCCTTGCGGCATCGCTTTGTGTGCCTTTCCCAACCAAACTTGCAAAGCGCCCTACAAGAAGAGTTTCAATGGTAAGCTGAATTGACAGCAATCGTGATAATTCATCAAAAAATCACCATAATTTTCACATTTTTTGAAGAGAGATGAACAAGCTTCTGACAACCAATCATCGCCCAGAAAGCGATGATAAGTATTGTATTGATTAGTTTCAGCCGAAACGAACACATTCTTCTGTGGTGAGGACGACGTTCAAAAAGTTGTGTGCCCACTTGACACTACCACTGCAACGTCGACTGTTGCGACAACAACGACTGCGATACCTGTGAGATTTTTTCTTCAGATAATATTCACAAGTCAGATCTTCCATTTGTACATCTTGTGACTATCTAAATACGAACAAGAACGAATTATTTTTCAGAAGGATGTCCCGCCAACTGCCGCCCAGTTGTGGGATGTAAAGTATGCCTTCAATTTTCATTTCATCGTTTAAAAATAATGGGAATTACTTCAAGATTCTACTACAACGTCGGTCGAATTCTGCATGCATTCTGTGCCGATCAAGCCTGCATTAATGTCATTCAAGCAAACGGAATTGGATATGATCTCAGCGCTTATTCAGGTATTTTGTACACTAAAATACTGAGAATAAGCCTCTTTCCACACTTCAACAATCTTTATTCATAATTATTTTGATTTGAGGACTGGTCGGTCGCTCTATCAGGGAAGACGCTATCAGCGCAGTGAGAGCAGTTTGCCCCACTGGATCGACAAATCTGAGAAATCTCGGCTTCACCAATGTCGGAAGTCATTACGAACACAATCTGAGCGGAGTATGTTTTTTTTCAAAAATATATAAATTTTAAAACATTTAAAAGTTGTAAATATTGTCTTTCAGAGCGGTCTCAAGCAGGGCTGGGTTTCAATAGTGAACGGAGCTTGCGGAGCGACGAAAGCAATCAAGAGATGGAAGTGCCACATGAGCGAGGGTTCGTTTCGCAATTTTCACACTCTGATTATACTTTGAAGATTCATAATCTTCTAGCCAACAACGACGCGATTCACTTAGCTACGGATTTTTTTAAAGTCTACATATTTTGTTTCAGATATGATGTACGATACCGACCTCGAGTATAACACTTACTACAAGGGATTGGTTCAGGATGGAGGAAATGTGCAATTTTACATGTATTGAGATTGTTCATTTTGGATGTAACAACAGCATAAATGCGATAAATGTAATTTTCGATTATTGCCAAATGTGGAATCTTTATCTCGCATTCTCATGCAGGAGATATGATGTGAATCTCGAGTATGGAGTGTGACAGCTCTTAGTCGTCTTTTATATTTCTTATTCGATTGCATTTCGATTATTACACCACTCGGCCATCCCGCCATCATAATAAACGTACTTTATTTCTTCGCTTATCATTGGCTACAACATATAAAAAATTAGAATGGTATATTTCCCCGTTTTCGAGAAAAGTTCGATTGAAATTTACATGAATTGCTAATTTTTGGAAACATGGAAAATAAAGTGCACAGGCGTGTTCAGCGCATGAAAATTTCCCAAGAGCCCGATTTTCAGCCAATTTGATAGACATCGTTCTGTTTTATGTTAGAAAAACCTTAAAAAGTGACTAACTTTGACATACCGTAATTAAGCAAATCAAGATCGCAGGCACTTGAGAATGATTGAAAACGATAGAGAACCTTTAGGGCTATAAAAATATGCGAAAAAATCAACGAGTCTTTTTTGATGTACGTTGGGGAGGCGACTCTAAGGCGAACGCACTGATATGGATGGCTTTTCGAGAAATGGCTTCTTTATTTCTCCCAGAAATCACCATTGATATTTTGACCCTTTTTGAGCTCTTTTTGAAATCATTTCTGACTATGTTATAATAATCGCAATCACTTTTGAAATACCGCAGGAGAAGCCAAACATGCCAAAAACATGTACTACAGATTGACATGTACTACAGACACTCAACGTTATTTTCCTTGTGTGACAACTTGTCTTGAATATGTAATAACACAATTACTTATTCAATAAATTTTATTTGCCAATCGATTCTGATTTAAATTGAAGGAGAAGCGAACAAGCTTCTATTTCCTCCCCAACAAATGGTACTTTGCAAATAGGAAAATTGAAAAATGAAAAAGATTGCATCCATCGAGGAGGATTAGAGGGAGAGGGAAGAACGGGGAAGAAAAAAGTGTCATCGATTACACTACAAAGCGGGCTTCAGCCAGTGGGGAGAAGTCAGTCGATCAATATGAGAAGTCTCTTCTTGATCGTCTTTTTCGCTGCTTTTCCAACAGTCTTCAGCAGTCAGTTTTATCTATGAATTTTGAGAAATATTCTCGCGATTTAAGAAATTCTTGTGCTACCTCAAGAAGAAGTACAGAAGGATGTCCCGCCAACCGCCGCGCAGTTATGGGATGTAAAGTATGTAGTAATTATTTTTAAAAAACGTGCATAACAATTTGCAAAGGTTCTACTACAACTACAGTCGAATTCTGCATGCATTCTGTGCCGATCAAGCCTGCATTGATGCCATTCAAGCAAATGGAATCGGATATGATCAGAGCCTTTTTTCGGGTAAATTGTTCGCTGAAATAATGAGAATAAGGATTAAAAATGTAATTATGTTGTTTTTAGGACTCGTTGGCCGCGCTATCAGAGAGGACGCAATAAGCGCAGTTAGAGCAGCATGCCCCAATGGATCGAAAAAACTGAGAAATCTCGGCTTCACCAAAGTCGGCAACCATTACGAACACAATTTGAACGGGGTACGATTACTAATCTATATTCCATAGAAATATTGATTTGGTAAACAATGGGTTTATCCATATCCTGGACGACTTTCAATGCAGTTTTAGCGAGAAGGTGTCATATTCTTTTCACATTTTAGAGCGGCCTCAAGCAAGGGTGGGTGGCTATCGTAAATGGAGCGTGCGGAGCGACGAAAGCAATCAAGAGATGGAAGTGCCACATGAGCGAAGGTTCTTATTTTTATATTCGAAATAACAAATTAAATTTGTTTTTTGTTATTTTTGTTGTTGTTTTTTAGATGTGATGTACGATACCAACCTCGAGTTCAATTCTTTCTACACGGGACTGGTTCAGGACGGAGGAAATGTGCAGTTTTACATGTATTGAAACAAATGACGTGCGATAAATCGAATTTTCTAATTATTGTTGGTAGTGATGCACGAACTTCTACAATTCTCAAAGACAATCGGATTATCTCCTCATGCGTCGTAAAAATGACGAAATGGACTCCCGACCACGATATCACGTTAATCCCATAGGCGATTGTGAAATGGGATTTCCCAAATCCACTTCCAAAATCACCTACTCTATCTTAGGTTAGAGAAAGTAGTGATCACGTATAGAGGTGACTCGATAAAGTTTCCTTTTAGAATCTGCAGAATTCCACAAGAAACGAAATACGAAATGGAATTCGAAAGTAGAACCTCTTCAATGTTCACGGCCTGTCCTCACTAAAGTTCTCTTATTGGAAAATTTTCCGGATTTCCAATAAGCCGAACAAGGGGATTAACAGCACTCGCGACGAGAGAGTGTGAAGAATGAGGAGACTATTGGAAATCCATTAGTGTTATTGGAAAATCATTTTCCAATTAGAGAACTCTAGTCCTCACTCTATTCGAGCAGCGAATAAAACGGTAAAGTAAGTAAAGTATGCGTCTAGAGCTCGAAATAATCGTCTCTTCATTTCACACACTTTCGTCCATAGGTGAGTGAATGTGCAAAATAAAGAGACGCGCTTTCGTTTCTTTTTCGAACTCAAAAGGATCAGGGACGAGAGGCTATTTGACTCACTCTTGTCTTTGTGCTCTCTTGATCCCGGTTTTGCTCCAAATCCCACGCTTGATTCGTTTTTGTTCTCGATTCGGACACGTAAGTAATCCGAGTGCATAAAAGTAAGCTCCGTTGGGAACTTTGCATTTCTGCCTTTTCACATTTTTTCGACATGCATCTACTTCACGTAGCTGTTTTTCTTGCTGCATTGGCATTTATAGGTTAGTTTGAGGGTAAATATAAATATAAATATAAATATTTTTATTTAGATTCGCAAACAACAACAACAACAACGACTCTCGCGACGACTCCGACTACGAGTAGGGTTGGTTAGATTAGAATAAATATTATTATTAAAAATAATTAATTAAATAGGCAACCACCACGACGACTTCAACAACAACGACTGCTACTACAACAACTGCTGTTCGTTTCAAGAATTTAATTTGGAAATCTACATTTAAAAAATAATAATAATAAATGAAATTAAATATTTCAGCCTACCACAACGACAACTACCGTGATGCCGACCACCAGTAGAGTAAGTAAAACTATAATGGTTAACACATTTTATGGCAAACACGCTTTATAACAATAACACAACTTTAATGACAGTCTACGACTGCAAGCACAACAACGTCGACTACAACTGTAACAACTCCCACCACAACCAGGGTTAGATAGTTTAACATCGTCGAGAACAATTGAAATCTTACTAGAGTTCTCTTATTGGAAAATGATTTTCTAATAACACTAATGGATTTCCAACAGTCTCCTCATTCTTCACACTCTCTCGTCGCGAGTGCAGTCAACCCCCTTGTTCGGCTTATTGAAAATCCGGAAAATTTTCCAATAAGAGAACTCAAAATCTTACATTTCGAGTATTTATCTAGTTCAATATCAAATTATGAATAACTGAATAGCCATAACCATAACTAGCCATAACTGTAGCCGAGCACAACAACGTCGACCACAACCGTAACCACTCCCAGCACAACCAAGGTTAGATAATTCAATGATGGGAAGGAAACATAATTGTCATCGAGTAGGATCCCTTTGTGTGTTTGAGTAGTTGTCAAGTTTATTGCGAAAATATGAAATGTGAGATCCGTAAATATAGCCAAGCACAACAACGTCGACCACAACTGTGACCACTCCCACAACTACCAGGGTAAGTTTGGCGTTTGGCCAAATTTTCTAACAAAAATGTAGGCATTTTCCGAATAGACTCCTATCGGATTCTGTAGATCAAGCGTTTGACGCTCTTACACCTTGATAATACTTATGAATTGCTAATGCTATAACTATAGCTAGGCCCCACAAGCCCCGCCCACTTTGGTGTGACATGATTTCGCGAAAAAGCGAGAAACCAAAGTCGCAAGGCTCATTCTAAACCAAATCACTCGTTCGAAGTTGCTCTGGATAGCTAATACCGACCCCTATAGATAGAGCACTGTCCGAGAAATGCACAAGATCACTAAGTAGGTCAAAATTGGACTCAAATTAAGGGAATAGGGTCCATTCTCGACGAAAAGAGACTTTTCGAAGGCTTCCAGTGTGACAATTCTGCTCGGACAAAGTTTTTCTGACTCATTAGAATATTTTACGATTTTTAGAGAAAAAATTAGAATTTTAGGATCTTTCCCTGGCTTGCGACTCCTCGATTTATAAGGGGCGCGAGAGAGGCGGGAGGAGGGAGGCGAGAGGGCGGGGGGAGGGAGAGAGACACACGCAAATTAGGCTCCGCCCCCTTCCTTCTCGTCTCGCCTTTCCCTCCTCTTCCCCAGTGAGTTGCGCGCGTACTTCTTGGGCTCTATCTCGACTCAAAGACAAGATATCAACAAACGGCAAAAAGCATGGTGTTATTGGGACCATGAGGGATAGTTTGAATACACTTTTGACCACATTGCATGAAATTGGCTATCTGCATTGTGGCCCCTAACTATAGCCAAGCACTACAACGTCGACGACTACAGTTACCACACCCTCTACGACCAGGGTAGCTCTATTTTTTTGATTTTTAATTCTAATTTCTTTACATTGCAGGCAAGCACTACTACAACAGTAGTCCCCACTACTACTGCCAAGGTAACTAATAACTAATAGGTTTATATTCATAAAATTGAAAACGAACTTTCAGAAAGACACCGATCCCACTGCGGCACAACTGTGGACGATCAAGTATGATGTGTTTGTTGTTTTTTTTATTTCAATGATTAAATAGTGTAAATAACCAACAAAAAAAATTTGCAGTTACTACTACAACTGGTGGTTCGGCGTTCATGCTTTCTGTGCAGATTTATCGTGCGTGGACGAGATTCAGAGCAACGGAATTGGATACGATATGAATTATGGGAAAGGTACGGTGTAGGAATATGGTAATTGAAATTTTCTTGCTTTCGTTCGCGTACTGATAAAATACGATAATCAGTATCAATGCGCGAACAATAGCAAGAAATTAAGAAAAAAAATACGAAATGAGAAGTCTAGCTCGTATTATTATTCCTTGTCAATGAAGTTCTCATAATTCCTGAGTATCGATTAGAAAAGAAACTGATATCGCGTGCCCGATACGTATACGTCAATTATCTTTTCAGGTCCACTAGGCCGCGCCGTTTCCGAGTCATCAATAGCCGCGGTTCGAGCAGCCTGTCCCAATGGATCCCAGAACCTGCGCAATCTCGGATTCACCAAGTCGGGAAACAAGTACATTCATAACTTGGCGGGGGTGAGTGATTCAACGATTTTTGGTACCGTAATCTTGGTTCGAAAATCATGTTTCCTAATTGCAGAGTGGACTCAAGCAGGGCTGGGTGTCTACTGTGGAGGGGGCTTGCGGCGCCCGGAGACCGATCAAAATGTGGAAGTCGAGGTTCACTGACGGTAAAAATTAATTTCTACTTTCTTAAAAATTCTATTTTTGTAAAAAAAATATTTAAATTAACAGATAAAAACATTTTTCAGACATGATGTACGCAGGGGACCTCGAGTGGAACACGTGGTACCGAGGGATGGCCCAGGACGGAGGAAGAGTGCAGTTCTATTTGTGGTAGTGAATCATATTCTAGAAAATTTATGTTGACATTTTCTTGTGAATTTCGATATTCTCTGTTCATTGTAATCTCACGTAATTTATCGACAATCTCTGACAAATGATCAACAACGAAATGGCTGCTTCTGTGACACAAAAATTCATGATGATTCTGGAAAATATTCTATCCCATCACTTGATCATCGCAGGGTCCCATGAGCTGCGAACAGACTGAAATGAACATTGTTTTCACTATTTCGCACAACGTGATACGGTATTACATAGGCTAAAGAATACAGTCTTCCATCGTCATTCATAAATTTCCCATTCAATCATCCACACCTTTATCTTCATAACAGCTCCGCAACCGCTCGTAAACTTCCGGTTCGAGAATAGACTTTGATGCTTCAATCACGAGCAAACACTTGGACGTCGCGTCGTCTGTCCTTCTGAAGACGTCATCGTTAACATTGAAATCACGGTCTCTCAGTTAGGGATGATCGATCTCCTCATTCAAGTCAGCGGGAGATAATGCCGAATGAGGAGAGTTTTCTTCAATTTCCATCCCTACTCTCAGTTCTCGAATCATTATCACTGTGATGAGCTGATCAGCATGTTTTTAGTTCAGTACGCACCACAAACCAGAGGTTCCGCGTTCAAAAATCATGACATTGCTCTGTAGGGGATCAGACAATGTGAAACTAATACAGAAGGAAATAACGAAAGAAAAACTAACTCATGCATGCTCAGTGGATTGGTTGCTCTGGTGTCGACGCGGAAGTGGAATACTGAAAACAACTATAATGTTTTTATAATTTGATTGTTTTCAAATTACAAAAAAATAGAACTTACAATTGGCTCGGCATCGCTCAAATTCAAGTACGCTCTGTGCAGAAACTTCTCCATTTTCTTGCAGGGGCAACACACAGGGTCCGTGCCTGGGAATTATTTATTGTTTTGGCAACGTGTAATTGGAATCGAGCAAGCTAGGTGAAAGAAAATGTGTAGTCTTTCCATGCAATCTAGACCATACCTTGAACGATTTCAATCGGTGACATTTAGAGCTCGAGAAATGATACCGCCGTCTCTTCATTTCACACACTCTCTCGCTTCTCTGACCGGTGAGAGAGTGTGAGGAATGAAGAGACGGCGGTATCATTTCTCGAGCTCTAGTGACATCGTTTCTTGTATTTTATTGTCCCCCTTTGTTTGAGTGTATTTGAGGGCACAGGGATTAATGTATGATTACTATGCCCCGTAACAAGAATCGAGAATGATAAGTGGTTATTCTAAAGATTATAGTGAGAATCGGCCTGGTTCTGCTAAACTCTAGGGATATCGTGATCTCGTTTTCATTGGTCACTGACATCAAATGAATCAAGTTGACCGCCCGATAGAACTCTCACTGGTGAGAGGAGCGAGAAAGAGTGGAAAAGGAAGAGGATAATACACGTATTTATGTACTGTCACGAATATCGTTCTGAATGGTCACTTGGAAAGAGTTCAATGCATTCCGCACCCTCGGAAATCGGGCGAGGGTGGATGATAGTGGGAATGCGGAATGAGATAACACCATCAAGCTCATAAAAACATAAAATCCTTGGAAATATGATGGCTAGAGCTCAACGGTCAAGTGAGCGAGGGTGGAATGCAGTGGGAATGAGGAATACGGTCATGGGTAACTACGCGAAAACAGGACTTCCTTGAAAATACAGAGCTCTATAGCCAAAAGGATTTTCAAAGAAGGCAAGATAAGGAAGAAATAATATTACTAAATTTTAATTAAATATTATTATCACCTCATGCCTCCCGGTGCGGCGGCTATTGAGTTCACCAGCAGTAGAAGTGATAGAAGAGCGAGTCGGAGGATCTTAGAGTCCATGTGCGGGAATTTGGGGAACGAGTCCATTGCAAATCGGAAAAATCTGGAAAAGGTACTCGTTATTACAGGCCAGGGAGAAAAATAGCACGCAAAACAATGAGATTCATTACTACCAGCAAACTTGCGCGAGAATAACAAATGAGCGAAAAGGCCGACAAAATACCACGGCGAGTAGCGAGTGCGATAGGAATAAGAGCCGTTAGGATGAAGAAGTCTCTTCATCTTCAGTATTCTCTCAACGGTCATAGTGACGATAGAGCATGCGGAGTAAAGAGACGGATGCTTCGTCGCGTCCTAGTAAAGTTGTGTGCGAAACAGAGAAACAGATATGCTCACAAGGAAATCGGGTACGATGAATTTGTAATGAAGTAAAGCCTGCATGAGCTAGTAATTATGGGTCTTGGGTATTCTCCCGGGTCCGTTTCGAGTCCGTAGCCTTTGATTTCGGGTTATATTTCTAATAGCATTCTGAATACAGTAAACTCGTGATAGTGTGTATTCAACAGCAGATTATGATAGAGTTAGAGTCCACTGATTATAATCATTATCTTCTCAAAAGTGCGTGAGAGATCAGTGAACAAGGGAGAAAAAACGAGTGACCACTACAATTTAGACGCTACGCTAGAGAGCTTGAAGTTCGGGTCGCTGTCTCTTTGTTATGAGCGCTTCTCACGTCCCTAACCGGTGAGAGAGGACGATAAAAGAAGAGATGATTTCGAATTCATAAGGCGATACACTATACTTACAGGCACATTTAATACGCGGTATGCTAGTTCAGGGGCTGAGATCATTGAGCTCTGCTCTATGAGTGAGCATGAACTAATCTGATAACTGGCTAACATACTAAACTTACTAAACTTATTTTTGGGAGAATGGTTGGGTTTGAGGATCGGACTAAAAGGCCCAGAAGTGGCAGATATGCGTCTTTATAAAGCGCACAACCTACGAGGGTGTTGAATGCATTACACTTTCTTTCGCTGAAAACCTGAAGGTTCCATTGCACGCAATGCTTGTTATTGCTAGGTATGGCGTCGCAAGAACACACGGGTCAAAGAGGTTCGAGAGTACATAACCGCGGAAAGTCATGACAAGCCCTCTCTAAGCCCTCTCTAATTATTGCTAGGGGTATTCCATCCTGAAGTGCAGTTAGCTGAAGGAATAGGTGGGCGAATGTGGGCGTTGTGCGTAATTTGATCAAACCAGCTAAATGGCAGACACCACCGTCCCACATAATAACCACAAGGTACAAAATAGACTGTGTCACACCAATTTCTAGAGCATCTCTAATAACACAAACATGCTTGTCATCGTGACACCATAATCAGATGAACAAGGAAAGGTGTGTACATCAAAGAAGAGACATCTGAAGAATGACCAAGCGTCATCCCAAATCAAAAGATTCACAAGCGTGGAAATAATCGCGGAGGCGGAACGAATTCCAGAGAACACATTTTCCAGAGAACGAGGAGGACTCTCTTACGTTCCCATGATCTTTCGATTCGCTAACTAGCGAGAGACTATTGCTAAGCGAGAGAGGCCGATGAATCTTCCAAAGAACACATCCCATAGATGAAACGGACTGAAATTCAGTCTCACAAATCATCCGAATGACGAACATGCATCTTCATTTCGCATACTATTTCGCAGAGTGGCGATGGAGTATGGAAAGAGCGCAAACGACGACCCTTATTTATGCCAACACCTACGCAAGAACGGACCGCAATGACTCTGATCGGAATTAATGAAGTACTGAATTGCTAATTTTGATAGACCTGAACAAGATCCTACTGATGACATGGAAAGTAAAAGATGTACAGTTATCCGTCAATTGAGGCGATTGAGTCTTGCTGTAGATCAAGTCATTATTCAATAGACTTGAAGCTAGCGGCTGATTATCATGACGTTGTGATGAGCAACGGTATTCAGTCAACATCTATGAGCAGTGGACTGATGAGATTTCTGTGTAGGCGAATAAAGAGTCAAAATACGCATATTTATGTGGGTTGACAAGGAAAATTGCAGCTGCAAATCAGAAATTATGGAGATTAAAAAGGCCTGGAATAGCAAGAAATAATAATAATGTTCCGAGTAGGCAAGTAATGAATCAGATATATTTATGTGTGTTCACAAGGCAAAGGCAGGTGCAAACCAGGAATTATGTTAAATAAAAAAAACGCGTGGTATGATTATTATGTTGTGAATTCCGTGTATACAACTAATGACTAAGCTATCAGCTGTCACTAGAGAATAGAGCTCAAAAATAGTAGCTAATTGTGATACATCGCTCAAATTCATCGGAACGCGGAAACGCTTACTATGAGTCAGAATCGAGGGTTCTCAAGGGATACTCACTCGAAATATGTAATCATATCATAGCTTTACACAATACATCTATCACGAATACCGAGGAAACGTGCTAGGGACTGGGAAAGCGTTGATATTTCGAGTGGTTACAAAGACACACACGTAGTCCAAATACGTATCCCAGCTGTCCTCGACACAAAAAGGGCGGAATCCGTTATGACCAGTTATGTGATACTTCTCGTGAGAAATATCCCTACCACCACATCATCACGGGAAATCCGACACTGGTCGACAGCGTGTTTTCTCTGTCTCTCTCCATTACGCGTGCTCTCTCGCCCTGTCTGACCGGCGAGAGAGTGCATGAAATTGAGAGGACAGGGGATCCATATTTGGCGCCCAATGTGGGTAAGCTTACTCTTAAATTTTGTACGCTTTGTCTGCCCTAAAATGAGAAATGACAAAATGATTTCAGACCAGACAAGTCTAAATTAGCACTGGTTAGATTCCCAGTCAGATATTTATACGGCATGCCGACATTTGTGAGGAGACAATGGAGATCTCAGGAGTCATGGAGGTATATTTCGAGGCGACATTTTCGCCGCTGCACTCTCAATTCCATGAGTTCGCTTTTTTTGTCTGAAGTCTGAGGTAGTTTTGAGGATTTGCTTCTGTCTTATTTCGTTCTTAGATGGAAAGTATGCCAGATATCAGTGAGAATGCGGCTATTTCGTGCTAAAAAACAGCGCTCTTTGTGGACAACCTCGCAGCATTTATTAGTCACCGCCTAGGCTCCTACGCGTGTTCTTTCAAGGTATTCCCCAGACTCTGACCATGCTGCGTGCCCAAACGTCTCGTCTGGTAAATTAAGATAACGCTTGGTGGGACCTTCCGGTAAGACAGGCTGTTTGAAGGACTAGTACCCTGCAGCACATTACCTTTCGTGACTTCATCACTTTGACCTTCGAATTTGCGACTACCTAGTAAATTCTCAGTCCTTTGTCGCTTGTTCTAATTGAGGTTGTGGGAGTGCGCAGTGCGTCTAATTGGAGTGCGCAATGCGAAAATAGAGGATACCACTCAGACAGACGTCCTAATTAAATCCTATCCTCTGGATTCGAAGAATTAGTGGCTGGGTAAGGATGAAATATGAGACATGTCTACGTGTCTACGTGTTCCCTGTAGGCAGCAAAATGTGGGTAATCGTATAAAATTCGGGAAGGGAGGAAAAACATCACTCCTCGCAATTGCTTATCGGTCAGAGTGGTGAGAGACATTATTCTAAGAGCCCTGTTGTATCACGGATTCGTGGGGCAAGTGATTAGGCATGAGGAACTGGCATTCGAATAAGGAGATGAAATCGGATCCATGACTACGTGTCTGAATACAGGCCCTCTTCATTTCTTTTCAATTCCAGTCAGAAATAGCTAGAGATAATGGCGAACGAAGAAAGAAGCAGACAATTATTAGAAAATGAAAGATTGGGACGAAATCGGATCCATGTCTACGTGTTCTCGGGTGTCTCGCGTAGTAGTTCTCGTACGGATTTGATGGTTTACCTGAAATTGAGGGCAAATACGTGGGCTTTTGACTACCGGGGTGGGGACGTGAGTAGTCTTTCCGAGACAAGAGAATAGAAACATTAGAATAATCGGGAATAAAGAAACCTTTATTCTTGCACGATTTGCTGATACTAATTTTATCGAAGAAACGATGCAATGATCTGTCAAAAACCAAGGAAACTCTAATGAAGAAAATAAATCAACGAATCGCCAAAACACATCGCCCAAGCAACAGTGTAGGCGGTTGTTTCGCTTCCTTTCGGTGAAATGGTCTGACTCTCTTATTTTCACATGCTCTCTCGCTTCCATGACCGACGAAGGTGAGAAACAAATTGTGAATTGGGCGAGCCAGGCAATTGTAGCCGGTCTAGTCACCCGGAAGTACAAAATACGCTACGGACAATAAACTTTAATGAGTTTCTGATTATAATCGATGAAAATATGGGGCTGACATTGCCAGAACAAATCACAAAATGTTACGACTTAAATGGAAATTCGAGGCCTGTTTCGTAGGTTAGGGAAAAGGGGAACGATGGAGATTCATTCCTCGTCTCACAACCTTTTCGGATATTACTGGGTAATTGAATTCCCCTTTGAGAGCATAATAGTAGTCCATTCTTCCATTGTATCGCCCACGTGTCTGCCGATTTTTGAATAATAATGCAGTAAATGCGTTCGATTCAAGAATAGCCAACATATTACAAGTTAGGGATGGCTTCAAGCAAGAAAACAAGATCTTGACTCGGTCATTTTTCCCACGAAGCCATCCCTATTACAAGTGAATGGCGGACTATACAGCTATATCGATTACGTTGATCGGTATCTTCTTTCTACCACCACTCGAGAACGAAGTGCTCCCAAGAATCACACTGCACCACGGTTGCCGGTTCGAGATCGGTTTCGGTATTACCGCGCTTGAGGGGCGATATGTAAAGAGGTTGCGGTAATACCGCACCTCGAAATGAGGAGAGGACAAAGAGAGAAGAAAGAAGAGAGGGGAATGTTGCGGTATTACCGCACCCTCTTTACATATCGCCCCTCTCGCGCGGACACAGCACCACGGTTGTCACGGTTCCATCATCGCGCAAGCTCAGCCACAGGCCGTGATAGCTGAGCAGCGACCATGTGCAGTCCTGCAAAAATGCTATTTTTTTAAAATCTAGTTTCTTCGCTTATTCAATTTCTGACCGAAAATCCTTGTAATCACACCGAAAGATAATGTTCCTTGAGATCAAAGACCATTCGCTCCTCATCTCTAATCGCATCAATCGCTTCTCTCTATGTGTACTGCTATAGTAATCGTAACGGGCATGTTATTCGAATGACCAATCAATAAATGGCAATTTATTATCGCATCATAGCAGCTTTTCGCAACGTTTTTCTGTTCGCAACTCTTACTATTTTTCATCAACCCCTTTTACACGCTATATTTGGACCAATCGAGGCACTATTGAAGGAGGAGTGGAGGGAATGGCAATACCGATGGGCTCTCTCAGCCTCGGCGAGCTATTCGCATTCCGTATCGCGAATAGCCTCGCGGAGACCATGAAAGCACGGCAACGGTGTTGAAGGGAAAGGGTTCTATCACATTTTTAAGCGCAGTTGTTTATTGTTCCGCGCATAACGAAATTGCTATTAAACTATGACCGCGCTTAAAATTGAGCATTAAATATATAATTGATGTTTGACGAGCGTAAAACCATCCCAGAAATACAGTTTTATAATTTAAAACTAAGGAAAACAAGTGAAAATAGGCGGAAATTGCGAAAAACGAAGTGAAAAGGGGCGCGGCTAACGCGATTGCCGCACGGAATATTTTAGTAGGAATGCAATTACCATCGTATCATTTTAAAAATGTGATAGCTGGGATCGGTTACTGTTGTTCAAGGTTCGGGGGAAGGAAAAAGGTATGGGAAGGGGAAGGGGGGCAAAGGATAAGGAAGGAGGGACAGAGGAGGAGAGGGGAGTGGAAAGAAGAGACTTGAAAGTAGAGAGGAAGCAAGCAAGGAAGCAGGGGCGAGGTTCACTAGGAAGAGGAGTGAGGGGCAGGGGAGGAGGAGGGAAGGCCCTCTAATCGATTCCCTTTTGATCTACCCGACTCTCAGGGGGGGGGGGCTTCCCACTATCAATCGATAGGCTTTGATCTACCCGTCTGTCATGGCTCCCCTTCCCCTAATTCCAATCGATCGATTGGCAAATTGACCTCTTGATCTACCCTCTACTCACCCTCCATTATATTCAATCGATACCGTTCGCCCCGCCTACCATACTACCGTATTTACCGTATCTACGGTGCCGTTTTAGATACCATTTTCCCTTGATTTTCCCCGCGCCTAGCTGCCCTAGTCGCCTATAGTCCTATTGACTGCACAAGTGCGAGTCTACACTACCTCTTGTCTCTTCTGCCGCTCTCCTTTCTTCTTTGCCGGCTCGCTCCCTCAAACTCGCTCGAGGACGCCTTCGGGAGACTGAATTTAGGTGAATGATCAATCGATGACTACCGTATTCCGATACGACTACCGTAGTCTACCGTACCATAGCTGGGGGCGTCATCGATCCTCCCCAGTTCTCCCACGCTCTCGAGAGGCGCCTCCAGGGGACTGAAATTAGAAAGATGACCCGTCGATGACTACCGTAATCTACCGTACTAGCGATGACAAATCAGCTCGCGTCACTATTGACGTTCAAGCAGACAAAGAGCATGCAAAATGAGTAGAGGCAAAGGCCGAAATGTCATCACTACAGTACCTATCGAACTCTACCGTAGTCTACCGTACCTGGGGACGTCTTCAATGCTCGTCCATAGCTGGGGACGTCTTCAATGCTCGTCCCTAGTCGTCCCCCGTGTGAGGCTCCTCTCTTCCTTCCCTCCGTGCCAGTTATGAAATGAGCCATATTATTTGTTCTCCCTCTCCCTCTCCCAATAAGAATGCTCACCTCATCACTTACCTGCTATCGTCGGCTTACCTCTCCTCCTTTTCCTCCTCTCCTCATCTCCTCCTCTTCCCCCTCGCGCCCCAGACAACACACACTACTACTACTCTACAGCTATTACAAATAAACAACACATAAACAATCCTTCGTCGTTGTAGCCTCCTTGAAGAGCGTGTGTGAAGAGACACTACGACAACTACTACATACACTACGACAACTACTACATACACTACGACAACTACTACATACACTACGACAACTACTACATACACTACGACAACTACTACATACACTACGACAACTACTACATACACTACGACAACTACTACATACACTACGACAACTACTACATACACTACGACAACTACTACATACACTACGACAACTACTACATACACTACGACAACTACTACATACACTACGACAACTACTACATACACTACGACAACTACTACATACACTACGACAACTACTACATACACTACGACAACTACTACATACACTACGACAACTACTACATACACTACGACAACTACTACATACACTACGACAACTACTACATACACTACGACAACTACTACATACACTACGACAACTACTACATACACTACGACAACTACTACATACACTACGACAACTACTACATACACTACGACAACTACTACATACACTACGACAACTACTACATACACTACGACAACTACTACATACACTACGACAACTACTACATACACTACGACAACTACTACATACACTACGACAACTACTACATACACTACGACAACTACTACATACACTACGACAACTACTACATACACTACGACAACTACTACATACACTACGACAACTACTACATACACTACGACAACTACTACATACACTACGACAACTACTACATACACTACGACAACTACTACATACACTACGACAACTACTACATACACTACGACAACTACTACATACACTACGACAACTACTACATACACTACGACAACTACTACATACACTACGACAACTACTACATACACTACGACAACTACTACATACACTACGACAACTACTACATACACTACGACAACTACTACATACACTACGACAACTACTACATACACTACGACAACTACTACATACACTACGACAACTACTACATACACTACGACAACTACTACATACAGTAAGTATAATATAAGTATACACACATTTACTACACAACTACACTACGCACTCGCCTCTACCCATCGACGTCGCAGTCGCCTCTGAAGAGTGCCGGCGAGAACGGTAGAGCACGGCGCGGTATGGCTCTGAAATGGGGGAATTGAGCAATGGGGAGCCCAATTAACCCATTCCCTTCCCGTCCCCAACGCAAGTAAAAGTCAGTCAGCGCGTAAAAGAAGATTAGCAATCGACTGGATCGCTCATTTGCTATCTCGTCGATCGAAACCAGCGAGACAGCATGGGAAATCGAGAGGGTCAGTCCATTCCTCGGGAGGCAAATGGAGGCCGTTGTCGTCACTCGTCGTAGTAGCCTGGAAGAGGAGTGACTGACGTCATCTAGAGGAGTGTAGAGCTCGAGAAATGAGCCGCCGTCTCTTCATTCCTCACCCTCTCTCACCGGTCAGAGAAGCGAAAGAGTGTGCAAAATGAAGAGACGGCGGCATCATTTCTCGAGCTCTAGAGGAGTGCACGAACCTGCTCATCCGCTGAAGAAGAAGAAGAAGAAGAAGAAGAAGAAGCACCGAGAGGCCCAACGAGGAAGAAAGCGCCGCTTGTTCACTGAAATCAATGAGCCAAACAAGGGCAACGTTCTAGACAAAACTCCAAAACAGGCCCAAAAATTGTCATTCCTTTATGGTACACGATTTGAAAAATCCCCAAAAAAAAACCCTAAAAAATAAAATAAAAATGACAACCAAAAAAATGGAAGCCCTACAAAAATACTACACCGCTATAAAAATGAAACAAAGATATTTTGGAAGCACCCAAAAAATAAAAATAACCCCAACAACCAAAAAAATAAAAATAAAAACACCAACCACATTTGATTTTCAAAAATTAAAAAAAAAATTCCAAACTCAATTCACAAGTTGCTGCCGTACCTGCTAGAAGAAAGGGCCGGTCCTCGTCGGTAGAAGAGCCACACATCAGTACCTTCTTGACGGGGATGCGGTGAGTGCCTGCAATCAATCGATAGTTGACTGTCGTACCGTTACCTACCGTAATCGACAAGGGCTCATGCTGGCCCCAGCTCGCCTAGTGATGCTTCACGAACAAGACGTCCCTCTCGTATCTGGAAGATGATTCATTGGCTTTTTGTGGGAAAACTTTACGGAACAAATACATCCAGAAAAAGAACGGTCCTGAGCAGTTGAAAGAAGACTGCAGCTGCATCAGGCAGCCGCACCGCTCGCGAGTAAGGACGTTTCTGGAAGGAATACACTAGAGCTCGAGAAATGAGCCGCCGTCTCTTCATTCCGCACACTCTCTCGCCGGTCAGAGAAGCGAGAGAGTGTGTGAAATGAAGAGACGGCGGTATCATTTCTCGAGCTCTAGAATACACGTAGAATACATGCAAAGATAGCTAGGACTATAGGAACTAAAATTGGAAATGGAATGCACACATTCGGAGGTGACACGAGTATAATCGAGGAAAGCATGAGAAACCCCGCAACCGCGGCGCCTAATCCTCTGGACTCGACGCAACCCTCTTCCCATCCTCTAATCGATCGCCACGCCCTTCCCTGTCCCTTCCCCAATCTCCAATCGATCTGTTTCGTTTCTGCACGTAAACATGAGGCTTAAACACGTCGAAAGCAGGGCTGGGCAACAATTTTACGGATCTCTCATTTCGCAATACTCTCTCGCTGTCTCTAACCGGCGAGAGAACATTGTGAAATGAGAGACCGTAAAATTTTTGCCCAGCCCTGGTCGCAAGTCCATTAAAAAAGCGGCGTTGAGCTACACGGAACAAGCGAGCTGCGATCATTCTTCTATTATATCTAGCCGCAGTCTCTTCATTTCGCACACTCTCTGAGAGATCAGAGAAGCGAGAGAGTGTGAGAAATGAAGAGACGGCGGTATCTTTTCTTGAGCTCTATTCCCCACCACTGCGCGCCTCTTTTAGAAGGGAATCTGTGGTTGCGTGATTTCCAACGAGCGTTGTCACAAAAGTGCACCATTAGATGGGAAAGCTATGAGCGAAAACCGGGCAAACTGCTGCAAACCAAAGTAGGGATCATTTGTCATCGGAGTCACTAGAGCTCGAGAAATGATACCACCGTCTCTTCATTTCACACACTCTCTCGTCGACCGAGCGGGCGAGAGAGTGGGTAAAATGAAGAGACGATGGTATCATTTCTCGAGCTCTAGTAGTCACCTCAAAAGCGGGAAAGGGCGCGCGAAACGAGGGCAACACAGCAAAAGGAAGCAACAAAAGCATGACATTGGCGTGTGGGCGACAGATGGGAAGGCACGAAACACATCAACAGTCGCTAGAAAGCGCTCAATAACGACGACAACTTTTAAAAAAGGAGAAAAATCAAGAAAACGGGAGGAAAGACGCAAACAACAAGCCGAGGGAAGCGGCCGAACAAGAGTGGCTGTGATCGATAGGAAGAGGGAGGAAGGAGGGGGTAGATCAAGGGAAGAAGGACGGGCTGGCGGGAGAACGGAAGGGACTGCAGTCGGCATTCACGATCGACCAGAACACCGATCGGAAACTGCACAAAAAAGAAAGAAAAAATATCAAAAAAATCGATATCACGAGCTATAGTAACCATGGAATTTCGAGAATAAACATACCTTTCTCCACACTTCCGTGAACTTTTTTCTGTACATGGGCTTGAATGTGAGCAGTATGATCGAGTGTACCGGGGAATGGGCGGCGATGAACGAGTAGCTCAAATCGTAGGACACTAAAGAGTAGGGTTGTCAAACGAAAACGGAATCAGAGATTCCGTTTCGGAGGGGGCAATTTGCTTCCATTTCGGAACAAGAGTCCACAAAAATGAGTTTCCTAGTTTCACGCACTCTCTCGCATCTCTGACTGACGAGAGAGTATTTGAAATTGCATTGCCACTCTGGTGTCCCACCCACAAGTTGGAATCAGGCACTTTTTGGCTCCACAGGTACTTCCCACAAGTTGAAATCAAGTTTATTCCAACTTGTGGGGCAAGTCTATAGATACAGAAAAAGAGGCAAAACGAGATAGTATAGAGAGATTAGAGAATAGAGAGATTTTGTGTTCCCACAAGTTGCCAGATTGGAATGAAGTCGGAGGAATTGACCCTGCTGGTTCGGCCCACCACGATCCTTGAGCGACTCCTGAATTATAGTTTTATTTCGAACACTCCACAGAACAGAGTGTTATGATGCAAAATCGGTAAAGTTGTATTTTTTTTCTTAAAAGAGCATGAGAGAAGGCACAACGACGTGATGTTCGTGACTCATGCTAGCACACGTCAAAACTGATCTTCCGAGTGCTGAGGGAGAGAAACAAAAGATAAGACCCGGAACGAAGGACAACTGCTGCTTGTCCGCTTCTCGTGATATCTCGAACACATTTTCCCCCGCTTCTCTCTCACTTCTCACGTCTCAACCACACGAGAAGAGTTTAGTCGAATTTAATGCACTTCTTCGGTTTTTGGCCCAGCCTTTTCTCGCAGAGAATTACCTCCCTGCCATGCTCATTCCCAACCCCCTCCATATTCGGAGCGGTTGTTGACTGGGAAAAAAACCCGAAGAAGTTCCGAATTTAGATCTTTAGACTGCGACTGGTAAACTTTTTTGTTAGTTTTGTCGTTTTCTGAAGCTTTTTTTCATTTTCTGAAGCAATCGACGAGTTGCGCCACATAATGCCGTCTACTTACAGATGGGAAACGCCGAAGGCACACTGACCGGAGGGGACGGCATCATCCCGAAAGTGGCGGAGTCGCTTCCGGGCGGCGGTTTCCTGACCGCGGTCTTGCATGCAGCACGCGGCGATGCCGCTCACGCGGCCCAAGCGGTCATCGCTGGCTTCGCCACACTCGCGGCCCTTGTGCTGCTTGGGCCGCCGGGAGCTGTGGGCGCCGGCATCACGGTCGCAGCCGCGTCGATGAGCAGCGTCGCTGCACTGCACATCGACCCGACGCCCGCGCAACCCGCAGCGCCGATCGACGAGTCAGTGGCACAAATCGTCGGGAAGCGCCGCATCAAGGTGCGTTTTTCGCAATTGAACCATTGCCTCGGTCATGTAATAAAAATCGTTCAATTATGTCAACCAAAAAATCGATCACTTCAGTCAGCCGCGCACGGCGCGTATTTCCGCACGGTCCTGACGGAAGGGCGCGTAGACGTGCTGAATCGCGGCGAGCCTCAGGAATCGGAGAACTGGTACATTGAGGGAAGGGGAGACAAGGTGAGCAACGTATTATGTGCGAGTTGATCATTTTTTTAATCATTTTTCGGAAAACCAGGCACATTATTAGTCGACAAAACCTGATTTCATTGTTTCCTCAAATCTCCATTTTCAGGTTGTTATCAAGGGTCGTGGTGGGCCGAACCAGCCGGATCACTTCCTCAGCGCTCCGCATTCGCATTCGGGCGGACCCGTTGACCTGGTTGACACGAACCCGGATGCGAGGGAGATGTGGACGCCGTATAAGAACGAGGTAACGTGTTTCATTAGCGATTTCATGATTAGGGTTGTCAGGAATAAAAAGCTGTCTCTTCTTCCGTATACTCTCTCGACACTCAGAAACGTCGAACTACTATTCCATCTCTCTCTAAAAGTTGTATTGAAGAGAGTCGAGTGAAATAGATATGCTAATAGGTTTGAAATACGCTACTGAACCGAATAATATACAAGTGGTGAGATCCGAAATTAAGTCGAACTAACGTAAGCTTAACTCAGGACGGCACTTGGTCACTACTCAGCAATAACCAGCTGTGGCTGAGCATCGGCGAGGACGGATCTGTTACTACCGTGGCACACTGCGGATCATCGGAGTGCTTCGTACTCGAGGGGTGGTAGAAATAAGTTAACAAGTCATGTTGGCCATCATTCTCAGGACCATAAACTGTGCTGAAAAACACTTTTTGCTCATATCACTAATTTAACCTTGTACGAACCTTATTCCCTCTTTCACAAACGGGCTCTTATGGTGCATATACATAGAGCTGAATTGTCCACCATTCATTGTTAATTTAACGTGTAAGTGCATTGACAAAAGAGAACTTTTATAATGCAAGAATGTTACTAACACATTTATATTTGGAACTCTCTACCTTCAAACCGTGTAACCTCATCTCACGAATCTTTTTGTAACTATATCCGTTCCCAGCCATCTTCGTTCGTCCCTCCCTCTGCAATTGCCAATTTGCGTTGTCTCCCCACCCCCTTCCCATATCCTTGCTGATGTTATGGAGGATTATTGATAATCGTATTCATATTCTTGTAATTGTAAGAATATCGGTTACACACTTTCGGTGTGCCGAACTGCTTAGTCTTGGCTATAAAAGTCCGAGAATCTTATCCACTCTAGAGAGTGGTGCCACTGATGTTATCGCTTGTGTGATAAAGAGTTTCGACTCACCATTTTTCGATTGAACTGAGTTATGATCAATTGGCCGCGTTCCAAGTGACCCTGAAAAGCAGGCAACGAGCGAGAGAGCGTGCGGAATGAGGAGAGCGTCCCTCTCATTCCTCACTTTGCATACAGTCTGTAAGAACTTGAGCCGTCGCAATTAGTACTAGATTCAGAGTCCTCTTGTGAAAAAGACTTCCGTCTTGTTTATTGGTCGTTCCATCGCTCTCCATATTCCACTCGAGACTTAGCCTTTGATCATCCTTGCGATGTTTGTTCGTGCTTATATTGACGCAGGTAATTACACCGCCGCTACACCATTTGCTACCGTATCTAACTATGTTCAGATCATACTCTGGTGTGCGCCCCCAACTTGGATCCAAGCAGAAAGGGGTTTCCATGTTGGAATCAAGTACAGTTCTCCGCCTTCGTGTTCCCAAGTTGGATCCAAGTAAAATTCCACCTTGGATTCAAGCTTATCTTACCCGTCGCGTACAGCACGCGCCTTGCCTATAAGGTCCATTTTCGAAGCCCTGTGTTGATCGCACTCATGCCCGAGGGCGAAAGTTGATCGCCTTCGGGCATGAGTGCGATCAACTTTCTACTGTCCCTAGTAGGGCCGTATTTTGGATGT
This sequence comes from Pristionchus arcanus, assembly GCA_900490705.1. NCBI lineage: Eukaryota > Metazoa > Nematoda > Chromadorea > Rhabditida > Neodiplogasteridae > Pristionchus > Pristionchus arcanus. The sequence continues at coordinate 157,561 of LS485332.1, forward strand.
GACCAGCCCCACATGGTCTAACCGTCGGGGACTTTGGTTACTGTATGAGGCTATAGTATCTCATACTTAATCAATAAAAGTGCAGGGCTACCATATCTCCTTGCGCCAACGCCCATTTCTCAATCACTAAGTACATACACCGCAGCGAATACACCCGATTTCGCCACATAGGCAAATACCGAGCCCTCCTTTGCTTCTATCCTATCTGCTCGATTTCGTTTATCTTGTTCTCAAGTGGCGATTGGATCCGCAAAACAACCCTAGTGCTGTCAGGGTGAAGAAGGATCCGTCTCTTCATTCAGCGTGCAATCTCACCGCTCAGAGAGACGAGACAGTACGCGAAGTAAAGAGACGGAATCTTAACCCTAACAGCCCTAATACTGCGCGACTGCCTCGTGGCAATTGGGAAAGGAGCAATCTCACATGTTCAGTCGTGACCCAGAGTTGTTATTCAGTTGCAATCAACACTTGAGAACAGGATAAAAGCAAACATGCAAGCAGATACGCCGTCTTCTCGCAGATGAGCAACATCGTCAAAACACTGATCGGGAAGGAGGTCAACATCTCGAAGCATAACTACTTCCGACAAATCGCCGAAAAACATGCGAGTGGCTCCGCCCCCCCCCCCCCATGGATGCATATATACACCACTGATTTCTTCATTCGAACACGACTTCCCCGTTTCCCTTCTCCCTGACGTGTGACACTGCTGCACCTATGCCATACAATTGCTCTACTGTATTCCCGCACACTTTATTGCGAAAACTTAATAAGAAATGCCTCAAGATTCGGGCGCATGGCGCATTCCGTATTACTAATGTATCCATCGTAGCTTCGCGATATCCCGGTCTCTCTCTATCCCCTCTGTTACCCTCTGTTAACTGCATCTGAGACTCTACGCGTGACTCAATGCCGTCTACTTGCAGATGGGAACCGTTATCGAACTTCGCTGCATCGCCATGCATTACTTTGGAACCGTGCTCGCGCGCGACTCCGCCGCCACCATCGACTCCATCGCCGAGGACCTGATTCGCTTCATCGACATCGCTGACCTGGAGGGCATCTGCGATGAGATTGGCATCGCCGGCGCGCTCAGAATGCAGATCATGAGCGCAAAGCGAGCCGGACATTGCGCGAATGCCGGCGCTCTTCTCTCAAAGGCAGGACTCCAGAAGATGCGGGAGAGCACGAGTGCGCTCTCGGCAGAGGCGGGCGGCCGCCGTAGCATCAAGGTATGTGCTTGTTGTGCTTTTTTTGGGTTTCCTCAGTTTAGACTCATACGCCGAATTTTTTTGTCCATTGTTCAGTTGGTTCTTCGAAAACCTTCGAAAATTGATACTTAGGAACCCAGATCAAAATTGGAAAATGCTCTGTGAACCATATGATTCCAAAATGTCCCTACTCGAGAGTCCTAAGCGAGATCACTTCAACGTGTTATCACTTCAGTCAGCCGCACACGGCTCGTATCTTCGCGCGATCGAGCCGGAGTGGCGCGTGGACGCGGTGATGCGCGCGCCTCAGGCATGGGAGAACTGGTACATCGAGGACAAGGGAGGCAAGGTGAGCAAGGCTTTGCTTATATTTCGGCATTTACCACCGTCGAAAATCCAGACACATATCTATGATTCTATAACAATTGTTTTCAAATTTCAAATTGGATTCAGGTGGTGCTCAAGGGTCGTGGCGGGGAGGATAAGACGGGCCAGTTCCTGAGCGCTCATCCGGACGGTTCCGTCGATCTGGTTCGCACGCACCCGAATTCGTGGGAGATGTGGAAGCCGTTCAAGAACGAGGTAACGCATTTCATTTTAAACTAGAGTTTTTCTGTTCGCCACCAAATGTAGAACACCTCGTTTTCTCTCACTTTCGGAGCGAGATCCGGGGTGAGATCATAAATCATTCTATCGTATGCTTTGTTCAGGACGGCACATGGTCGCTGCTCGGACATCACGGCCTATGGCTCAGCATCCGTCATGACGGATCCGTGACTACCATAGTGGACTGTGGACCGTGGGAGCACTTCGTGCTCGAGTGGTGGTAGAACGACGAGACGACGCAAGTCTACCTGAATTGTCTGCCATTCACTGTTAACTTTTGTCATACACTGATAAAAGAGAATTGCTATACTGCAAACTGTACAGATACAGATACAGATTTATCAGTTATCGCAAAGTTGCGCTGATCAAGATGGGGTTTCAGAAGGCCGTTCTTCTTTCAAGATAGTCATTTCGAGGGGTCTCGGGCAAGTGGATTGGTCTTCTTTCCTTGTCACAGTCGCGATGGCTGGAGATAGAATTCTGCTCCCTTTGTTCCCGATAGGTCTATTGACGGAGTTTGCACGCAGATTGAATCCTACTGTAGGTCGAAAACGAAGCCTGGCGTGTGCTGGAGTCTTCTGTGTGTTCGAGTCCTCCAAACTCGAAAATCCATCTTTGAGCGAGAGATACGAGCCTCGATTCTGAGGGACCAAACATCTTAGGCGGTCATACCCATCACACGGCGAACAGTCCGGCTTGGATGGGGATTCCGATCTTGTTGAGTCGTTGGCAGAGGCGAGGGGAATTAGGAGAAACCGTTCTCCATCAGAGAGAATGGAGAGGGAACCGCTCGCGACGACTAACATAAATGGGAATGCAAACTTTAGCCAATACAAAATCAACCAATCATAGAGTGAATACTACGATTTCGCCCTCGATGACAAATGCGCGGAAGACTGGCACAAGTGCTAATCAGACTTGCATCATCCCCTATATTATCACATTGCTTCGATAAATCATTCACACTAATACTTTGATTGCAATACATGGAAGTAATCTGAAAGAGTCACGATGAATATTAAGCTGCTGATACATCATTTTCTAAGAAGTTCTAATTGTTTACGAAATCAGATTCTACAACCGGGAAAGAGTAATATGAATTACCAGTCGCCCAAAGCACCACTCTCCATAGACACTCGTCACTGGGGATGTCTCATCGGGTCCAACCATACTGGTTGCAAATTTCCCAATAGGCCTCGAGAAATGATGCCGCCGTTTCTCCATTTTGCGCACTCTTCCGCCCGCTCTTTCGACGAGAGAGAGTGTGTGTGTGTGTGAGATGAAGAGACGGCGGTATCATTTATCAAGCTCTATTCGCAATCCTCTCGGTACGATCTCGACCAAAACTGATAAGGTTCTATGGAGGAAATGATCGGGCTACGCATTCCACCGAAAATGATAAGCACCGAAAAATCAGATTAGCAGGGCTATCTATCGAGGATTCAGAGACTAGAGATGCAAGAACAACATTTAGTTTCGCATGTATTTTACACGTTCTGCCGCCATTTCCTCTGGTCCGGGTTCGATTTAATCTGGGACAAATGATGCCGATTTGATATGGACTCTACGACGTGCGTTGATAAGCGACAATGACGATATTTAACTATTTAACGGGAAACGTAGTTTGAATGGGAAAACTGAGGGAGATAAAAGGGAGCGAGGAGGGGAGGAGTATCGTGCTTGATCGCAATGGCTCAGTCTACACTTCTCCCCGCGCTTTGCTTCTTCGTTGCTTCGGCTGCGGGTGAGTCGATCTTCACTGCTTGCCTGATATAGTAGCAAAACATTTCATACCGTCCTAGGCTTGCTCGCATTATACTTAATTTTGACCAGTGCGCCTTTCTCCTTACAAGCTAGAAGCGATCACGAGATTCTGAATGACGAATTTAATTTTGTTTTTTTAGCCTCAAATGACTTCGCGGCGCACTTCCTCGCTCCGCGCAATCTCATTCCCAAGTCCCTCCAAGTGAAGAACTATCCGGGACAGTGCTCCGCCGCGGATCAGACCGTGAGTTTCCTCAAATTTATTAATTATTACGCTGAGAAGAATAAAATAAGCGAACTTGCAGAAAACAAAGTCATGCCTTGACTCGTACTTCCTGACCTATGGAATCGATACGTCCAAGGTAATTATTTCTTGTTTGAACTGCTCTATTCATGCTGAGAAATAGCATACCCAAACGTAAAACTTTCATTCCCTCATGTAAAACGATCATTCCCTCACGTAAAACACTCTCGATTTTTAAATCTAAAAATAGATTATTAATTTTGTGATCATTTCAAGTGTTTAGGGTCTGCCCAGCTTCTTCGATTACATGGGGCGCACCGAGTCGGTGATTATCCAATATGGAGCGGCTGGGTTCGATTTCTCTTGCGAGTGAGTTCTTTTTTGTTGGCACGTCTCTTTTTTGTCCAAATTTTTCCAGCAGAGCTTCCCTTACTATCATTTTCATGCTCTGAAAATGAAAAACAGTTACCTTTTTTGTCTTCTATACTCTCGAAGCTGAAGAAAATATTTTTTTCCAGTTTCGAAGCAACTCTCGAGACCTGCCTCGGCCCTCTGATGACCTCGGCTTGCATGAATCCTGATGGATTTGAGAAGATGTATGGACTTGAGCAGGTTAGAGATTATTAAATAATTAGGCTCTGGTCCGTTTTGGGTGTCCCATCAAAGTTTTCCGGTCCCATAATAGTTTCCTTTAAAAGTTTTCTGAACCCCGAATAGTTTCCTGGACCCGGAAATAGTTTTCTGGACCCGAAAATAGTTTCCTGGTCCCGAAAAATAATTAACGGGTTCCCATCATTGTACGTTATGACATTGTTTTTCTGCAGAAAAACTTATAAGTTACTAAGGACTAACTATAAAGCATTGATCCCAAGTCAAAGCAATTACGACGAGCATAAATTGAACCTTGTATTGAATAGCAATTGGAACTTGCAATTGCACCTGGGGAGTGATGGGTCCAGGAAACTATTTCTGGGTCCAGGAAACTATTTTCGGGTCCAGGAAACTATTTTCGGGTCCAGAAAACTAATTCCGGGTCCAGGAAACTATTTTCGGGTCCAAGAAAATATCACTGGGACCGGACAACTTTCATGGGATTGGAAAACTTTGCCGGGTCCAGGAAACTTTGATGGGAGACCCAAAACGGACCAGAGCCAATAATTATTCAACCTTATCCCGCCTTTCTTCCTCCCGGTTACAGCTCGCTAATCAGAACATTAAGTTTTTGCAGAGCATTTCAAACCCATGATCAAGATCAGCAAACATTTGCTGTAATTCCAGATTTTGTATCGAAATTGATTAATTTCAGTTGGAAGCAATCAATTACGCGACCAGCTACCCTGTGGAGTCGTACACTTGCCAGTACAAGGATTGTGAGTTTACTTAAAATTTAAAATTTTTTTTAAAAATAACTAATTTTAAATTTCCAGTGGCCAAGTCCTACTACCCATGCATGATGGACATGCAGAGCGATGGACTACAGGTATTTTACAATATTTTTTATACTCTATAACCCCGTCAAATCGATCTTTACAAAAAGACCAGACATTTCTTCTAACAGTGAAACATATTTTAGTAAAGAAAATATATAATTTATATAAATAATAATTACAGGGTCTCGTGGACTGCACTCTGGCAATGTCGAAGGAGTTCGAGAACGCCACTGATACTTGCGTGTGAGTAGTTTATATTAGGTTGAGTGGGCCGGATACAAGTCCAAAATGATTAGATAATAAAAAATTTAAATGCATACATTTATTTTTAATAGGCACATTCACATTAACTTTTAAAAAATCAACCACAATTGGGACATTGGGCGTCAATATTAGTATTTCTCTTACCAAATACCGAATTGAATGTGTTGCACGGCCCAGTGACATTCAGAGCCAATTTCAAATATCGATATGTGGGTATCAACTGATTTCAATTCAACTCTTGGGGGGGGGGCCTTTCTTGTTTTATGCCATAATTCTCAGCCCGATCGACCACTACGTGACGTGCATCGAGAACTCTGCAATAGTGCGACAGCCTTATATTGTAGAAATAGTTCCCTAGTGCAGTTGTTTAGTTCCATCATCTAGCTGTTTCTCCTCGAAATAATATTCGACTGTATGAAAATATATCTACATTTGGTTTTGTGAAATTGTATTTAAAAATTCAACGACTGGTCTGAATCCTGGAAAAAACATATTTTTTCAGCCCGATCGACCACTACGTGACGTGCATCGAGAACTACTACGTGCAATTCTGCGATGAGGGAATCAGATCGTAAGATTTAATATATACTATTTTAATTAATTTAAATAAATGAATATGTTTCACACCTGGCTAAAGTCGTAGACTGTCTTTATAATTTAGTGGTGTTTTCCGTTCTTTTCGAAATATATAAAATATAAAATTGCAGGTACATCTGCAACACCCAAGAGATCGCCTTCAACTTTGACATGGACGGCATGTGCCAGAATAAGATGCACCAGTGTTAATATTTCAGATAAGGAACGAGTTAATAAACGATTTAACGATCTCCCTGCTTCACGATTGTACAATATTTCAACTGATAAATTTGACAAAAAAAGACCTCATGCTAGAACAACATGTAATAGAAAGAAAAAGCATTTGTCAATGATTTTTCCCAATAATAATGTATTGAATATTCAATTGAACACTAAGCCGAAGAAAGTCAATGCAGGCTCACTCTCGAAATTCAGCTACATTCTAGTCTGAACAGTTGTGAGCCTACACATCATGATTGTGTTTATGTCTCTCTCATCTTTCACCTTTTCTCTTTTGGTATTTTGAAGCCGCGCGGATAAAATGAAAGCTGATAACGCGCCGACTCGCAACTCGCTTTCCAGACATGCCATCGAATACCTTCTCCGTCCTCCTTATTTGTTACCTATCAGCTGCAGTATCAGGTGTGGTCAAAAGTTTTCGCTTCTGGAAAAGTTATGTTTCACGTATTCATCAAATGCATCCGGGCACTGGCCTGCCGATTATGCTGATGAAAGGTTGAATAAATTCAGCAACCCTATTCGTGCCCAGACTTCCTCCATCTCTCCCGCAGAAGCCCAACTTTCCCGGACACTGCTCACTCAGTGATGAGCAGGTATGTAATTTGGAAACTTATTGATTTGCACGCGTTATGCTCGCGTGAAACACATCGAGAGAGAGAGAGAGAGAGAGCATTGATAAGAGCCACCGCTAGACTGAGTGTTTCTTGGTAACTGAGAAGGAAATGGATATTATTCTATGGCCGGAAATCTGCTGAAAAATTGCAAATAAAAAAATCTAAAAAAATCGTTTTTCAGACCACTAAAAAGTGTCTTAACGCCTATTTTGCTGCGTATGGAATCGACGCAACGAAGGTTTCTTTTTTTATAAATTTATCTGATTATCATTTATTTCAAACTTGATTTACAATTTAAGGGCCTCCCTGACTACTACGAATACCAGGCCAAGATTACCTCGATCACTGATAACTATGGAGTGCAGGGATACGATATTTATTGCGAGTGAGTGAAAATTTACATTAAATGTCATCCTCAATTATATTACTGCCATGCAGTTCTTTGAACAACAATAAACCCACAATTACAACGTTGCTATTAAAATAACATTACAGTTACGAGTCCACCCTCGAAACGTGTCTCGGCAAGTTGATGAATTCTTCCTGCATGAACCCGAATGCGTTTACGATTATGTATGGAACGAATCAGGTACTTTTTGCGATTTTTCATTAAAACAAATTGAATGAGTGAATTGGTGAATGAATAAATAAAATGTCAGGCCAACTCAATCAACTACGCGACCAGCTTCCCAGTGGAGGCGTACACATGCGCTAATAAGGAAGGTGAGCAAGACAGTTGACCCCGCACCTTTCCTCCCTGCACTCAATACTAATCTCTAAGTTAATCTGTGCTGAATGTACAGGCAATTCAGCGGCCTAGTGATAAGATAAGGTCGAATAAGGCAGTTGAAATTCTTATATTTTTTTATATTTCATTTATTTTTTTCAGTCGTCAAGGCGAACTACGACTGCATGGTGGATGTGTCCAAGAACCATTTCCAGGTCATTTTTAACTTTTTAAAATTTAATTTTCAAGCCAATTTCACAATTATAATCAAAAGGGGATACTCGTTAATTCTTGTCATAATGTAGAAGTACTGTAGTCTTCTTAGTGTAGCATCTACCCTTCTTTCCCTCTTGTCCTCTCCATGCTACACTAAGAAGACTACAGTACAATTATAATCCTAATTTTAAGTTACTTTGAAGGTATGCTCACTTCCTCAGCTATTAGAGGAAGTAAACTATGTGTGTACGGTGTGGTTTGCGCAACGAATAAACAATAATTTATTTCATTTATAAGTCACAAGTTTAATTCACACAAAATAAGCGGCGTAGAGTATGGGGTGGGGAATGGTTGGGGTGTGGGATGGGTCACTCACTTGGATGGAAATTAGAAGCGCCGAACCAGGCAGAAAACCCGATATGAATGATTACTCCTCGATAACTGTAACTGCGAGCTATGCTCAACAGTTGGAAGCGTAGATGAGAGAGAAGAGAAGAATGGAGCAACGGACTGAGCCGTATTACAGCAACGAAGAAACAACGATCAATCAATCGAAGAATGATAATGAAGAAATGATGACGAAAGAAAAGTAAACAAGTCACGTCTGGTGGGAAAATCCCTGATCCAGTCGAGACCCAAATAATGATTCGAAATATTGGACCAGTGTGATTGGGGTGATACGGTAGTTGTGTCGATTGGAAACTAATTATTCTAATGGAATCTGATATAATTATTTAATTATTGGTATTTGGGTAGTGATTTACTGCGTAAATCGGTACA
>LS485332.1:173432-193232 GCA_900490705.1 Pristionchus arcanus
TACTCCTCGATAACTGTAACTGCGAGCTATGCTCAACAGTTGGAAGTGTAGATGAGAGAGAAGAGAAGAATGGAGCAACGGACTGAGCCGTATTACAGCAACGGAGAAACAACGATCAATCAATCGAAGAATGATAATGAAGAAATGATGACGAAAGAAAAGTAAACAAGTCACGTCTGGTGGGAAAATCCCTGATCCAGTCGAGACCCAAATAATGATTCGAAATATTGGACCAGTGTGATTGGGGTGATACGGTAGTTGTGTCGATTGGAAACTAATTATTCTAATGGAATCTGATATAATTATTTAATTATTGGTATTTGGGTAGTGATTTACTGCGTAAATCGGTACAGAAGGGAATAATCGACTGCTCAAACGCACTGAACGCTGCACTGCCCGGGTCGAATGACACTTGCGGGTGGGTTATACGAAATGATTTTCTTCTCTCCGTAAATTGAATTATGGTTGAAAAAACAACAAAATAAAGTCTTGTTAGGAGAAGTGTAGTGGTTTGGTCAATATTTCATTGCATCGAACGATGTAATGTTTTTTGCAATTAAAAAATTAGAACAAAATAAGAATTTTACATATTTTCAGTGACCTCAGCACGTACATTCTCTGCATGGAGGACCTGTACGTCGGGTTGTGCGGACCGAGCATGAAGGGGTATTCATATTTATTGATTTATTTTTTTTATATATTTACTATTTTTCTTTTTTATAATCCGTATAAGGGGCCGTTTCTGTGAGAATCGATAATTTGTTAAAAATACTACTGAGAATTTAGCAATGTTAGGGTTTATGTTCTATTTTTTAGAGTAATTAACGTTTTTATTCCAGATTTATCTGCAACACACAAGAGATCTCCTTCAACTTCGACATGAACAACTACTGCGAGGGGAAAATGCCGGACTGCGACGCTTGAAGATTCTAACGAATTTTGTTTCCACAAACTGTCACGATAATTAACTTTTTTGTTTGCCAAGTGTGCCATGATCTATAATAATTATTTATTTACATTAAACACTCAACCGAATTCGAGCAGAGACAACTGAACATAATTGCAGCATGCACTTAGACAAAATGTAGTGAATCGTCGTTAGAAGAAATTTTTCACTGCGCTCCATTTGGGCCAGCGGCGGGATAACGGTTAAGCATCTGTCCGACACTTCGCTTGACTGGAATGATAGTATTATTAGTGATAATTTCAATCATATTTTGTGTCATCTGTTAAAAAAAAAGGAAATTTATAGAATCTGCAAATGAAAAAGTAAACGATACGAACACAGATGGTGGGCTGGTTGCCAGTCCGAAACAAGATCCACAGAGCGCTTGCCCGGTGCTCCGGAGGGACCAGGAGGAAATCCGCTACCTCTCTTGCCTTAATTTATTTTATTATTATTATTATCGAAGTTATTTATATTAGAATACCTGGAGCCTCAGCAAGGATCGTTGGAGAGCAGAGAAGGACGAGAAGGAAGAAGAAGGCGATCATGGCTGACTGATTCAGAGAAGGGGTAAGGGATCCTTTTATAGGGTCGGCCAGCCATTGTTATTGGCTAGAAAAGATCGAATCTTCATTTCAAGCATCTCTTCATTTCACTCAATCTATCATCGATCAGAGAGGGGGTAGAATGTGCAAATTGAAGAGAATTTTTTGAAGAGGAATTCCCAAATTTAAAATTGGTACATTGCTAAAATGAGACTGTAACGGGGTAACACAATAGCAGGAGGTGATTTGCGGAATTATTGGAAAGACGAGCCCATTCCATTCCGAAATGATTTGAAATTGTGAATGCATCCGAAGAGGCAGACGCGATGCTGTTCCTTCCTTGATTCTTCGTAAACAGTCTAATTGTAAAGACAACTACAACAAAGACGAAACACGAAAAAAACAACTACACACAACAACATAGTCACGGCAAGCTGAATAGACGAGAACATTGATTTAAAATAATCTATACCGAGCCTTGCCAACTCGTTCTTCAAGTTTATATTTGACGATTCATCCAGGACTCATTGTGTTTATGCGTGCAAGCAAAAACTTTACACTCAATGCGAGAGCGAATGAATGATCTCGCAGAATGGAGAGATTTAGACGAAACCGATATTGTTTATGCGCACTTCTGCTTGATACAAAAGCCATTGCATGTTGGCCTCAATCGCGTCGTTTTGACATTTTAACAACTTATCAGCTTCTCCGCGGAGTTCAATCGCATGCGCGTTGAAATAATTGACAAATTTCAGAAATCGCGTGTCATGAAGATTGCTATTATTTTGATCATAACGATTACATCGACGTTATGCCTCGACGTGGATAATTTTATATCCGTTCTCGGGCGCAGATTCAGCTCGCTGAATCGAGCTGACGTCATCGACGTGTTTAAAGATCACGCAAGGAGGTATCAGATTATGTTTTCCCGGAACAAAAATGGATTTGATTTTTTTTGGAATTTCGCTGAAGAAGATTTGCATAAAATGGGATTAGGGGAAACTGAGAACTTTTTTTTCATTGTGCTCGAAACAAATAAAGCATCTTTTCGTGAAAATGATCAGCTGTTATGGGTTTTTTTCAAACCATTTATGCAATTGGAGTATTTTGCATATTAACCCCCTTCCTTTCAGACTGAACGTCACTGCCCAATCGCATATTGATGCGTGTACAGGTATTATGAAAAGTATTTCTCATCTGACCCTAATTTTTAGACCTTCTTGAGCAATTATCGGAAAGAAAATATGCGCCTAACGACACAATTCTGTCAATAATGAACTCGTCGAATCTCGACGAGGTATGAAATTATTCGTGAAAAATTTAATAAACAAAGTACAGATATTTGACTTCGTCTTGCATAATGAAGACCGTTCGCACGAATTTGTGTTCGAAAAGCTTGGAGTAATCCGAAGAAAGCTGAAAGCGCTCGATCTTGAAACGGATATTTTAGTCGAACGGGTGAAGTTTTTTTGTTCATATTTAAGCAAATTTAAATTCCATTGTAGATGGTCAATCAAATTTCAAATGCAATCGGTGACATAGGAAAACTGCAAATCGTCCAAGAGTCGGATATTGATAGAGTGATTAGCAAGCTCAAAAGCAAGGCAAGTAGAGCTCACACGAGTCGCCGTCTCTTCAATTCCCATGCTCTCTCGCCACACGAGCTGTCGAGAGTGTGAAATGAAGAGATTAATTGTCTTAAATAATAGTGATAGAAACACTGATCTCGTCAGCTCTATCATAAGCCCGGCTTCTAGATTCTTGCTCTCTACAAGCTAGTTCGTGGGAATGGAGTACGAGATCTGGAGCGAATAGTCTGCGCCCAAACATTATTGGACGTTCTCGATAAAGACCCCGCGTTCGCCAAAATCATCAGTAAATTCACAGCAGCAAATTCCTTTTTTCTGGACGATTTCATAGTCGCAACAAAGGTATTCGATTTTCAATAGAATTCACGGAACTTCTCAAGTTTTTGGCTTAGCCAGTATTTATCCGACTCCACATTCGGAACGGTTTTGCCTGAAAACCCAAAACCAAAAAAAGAGGTTCCCAAAAAACAAGCATTTTCTACTTTCAAGGCACGAGGAAACTTCAGTACTCACCGAGCGATAGAGATACTAAAAGAAGAGGCCAACCGAGTCGGCGTGCCAGTTCAACTTCACATTGATCAATGCATTTGTTAGTGTCCGCTACACAGCGAAATTCATTTGAATTTTATCATCATAATGATTTTCAAATCGTCACCCATAACATGATCATTTGTGCAGGGGCCCATCATGATGGTTACTGGAATTTCTCAATCATTGACGAATCACTTGAAGAATTCAATAGAAATAATTTCAAAGGAAGACAAATCAATTCGAAGAAAGAAGTTGGTATTTCTCGAATTTTTTCACGTTAATGCATTTCAGTTGTTGTTCAATCTTCGGGATGAAGCTCCTGACGCCTGGAATGAAGTAGCGTCTTCGATGAACTTCATTGAGGTCGGACTTGAACACGTGAGCGCAACAGCACAGCAGTTTGCCAAAGATGTGAGTTTACTCGGATTTTCATCGTGTTGCACAAAGGAAAAGTTATGCCAGATCCTTGATGTTCATGACTAGGGATGACAACTGGAGAGTTGTCTCTCTTAAGAGACCTTCTCCTTAAAAATTTAGCATGGACCGGACATTCATCCAGGATTTTCGAGTCAGACCCTCATATTGCAGTCACAGGAGAGGGTCCACCCCTTGTTTACAAAACGACAGTAATTGGCATCCCTAGCCTCTAACGCGGCGCGCCGCGTGCGCGAAAAGGTCGGAAAGTGGCCAAAAACGCCTATTTCATATCTCTACTACCGAACAAGCTAAGCTCAAAATTCTTTTTGTGTTACACTGGTGACTCCCTAACTACAAAATTCCAACGGGAAAGTTCGATCAACTTCGATTCGTAAGGGCCGAATTCGATGTCATGGACCACATTTTTGAGAATATCGCGACTGAGAGGAATTCCGGCAAGGTGCCACATAATACAAAATGTGCTCCTATTGACCATGAGTGAGTTCCCCCACATTTGGAAGAAATCGGTTTTACTCCTACCGGGACTTTTTTATTCCGAACCTTGATCACTGCAATGACCAAAAATCAAAGGTTAAGCTAGGACCTCAAATTCACTTCTGTTGGAAGTAACAGCACTCATGGGTACTATTTCCCACAACATTGGGAAGTTGAAGCCGTTCGTTGATTTTATAATAATTTTTCTCTCTCGCTCGGACCATGGCCCGGGGGTCATGGGTGCAAGGTCAGAGGTGCGACCATGAACCCGGGGTCATGGTCCAAAATTTCATTTTTTCGGTCAGTCAAGTGAGGTACCCTATTGTATACTACAGTACTTCACTTGCTACCGTAACCCCAATTTCCTGGTTCCAGCGCGTCAAGAACTGATTTATTTCGCAAAATGCATTTTTAGGCCTTTTACCCCTGATTTGGTGGTGCCTTCAGCCATTCTATTAATAAAAATGATGGATTAGTTAGCTCACATGTTTACTCAATTGGATTCTCACTTAAGAGCAGGTTATTTTATCTTGGTCACCGAAAATAGAGATTCATAGGCATAAAAATGCATTTTGCGAAATAAATCAGTTCTTGACGCGCTGGAACCAGGAAATTGGGGTTACGGTAGCAAGTGAAGTACTGTAGTATACAATAGGGTACCTCACTTGACTGACCGAAAAAATGAAATTTTGGACCATGACCCCGGGTTCATGGTCCGAGTGAGAGAGAAAAATTATTATAAAATCAACGAACGGCTTCAACTTCCCAATGTTGTGGGAAATAGTACCCATGAGTGCTGTTACTTCCAACAGAAGTGAATTTGAGGTCCTAGCTTAACCTTTGATTTTTGGTCATTGCAGTGATCAAGGTTCGGAATAAAAAAGTCCCGGTAGGAGTAAAACCGATTTCTTCCAAATGTGGGGGAACTCACTCATGGTCAATAGGAGCACATTTTGTATTATGTGGCACCTTGCCGGAATTCCTCTCAGTCGCGATATTCTCAAAAATGTGGTCCATGACATCAAATTCGGCCCTTACGAATCGAAGTTGATCGAACTTTCCCGTTGGAATTTTGTAGTTAGGGGGTCACCAGTGTAACACAAAAAGAATTTTGAGCCTAGCTTGTTCGGTAGTCGAGGTATGAAATAGGCGTTTTTGGCCACTTTCCGACCTTTTCGCGCGCACGGCGCGCCGCGTTAGAGGCTAGGGAGGCCAATTACTGTCGTTTTGTAAACAAGAGGTGGACCCTCTCCTGTGACCGCAATATGAGGGTCTGACTCGAAAATCCTGGATGAATGTCCGGAAGGGGGGTCGAAATGGTAAATTTTTACGGAGACGGTCTCTTAAAACGCGTTCTCTGTAAGAGCGCAGAGGGAATGGCACAACTCCTTCAAAATGATTACCCAAGGTTCATACTTGGTGGGTGTAACCCCTAGGGGTAGTAGACCTTATGTTTTGAGTTTGGTCCCAAAAAATTGATCTTTGATCTTTGAACTCTCGAAAAATAGATTTTGGATTTCACTATCGTGTGATAGCTCATTCGAAAGAGCTCAAAAAACTATGTTAAAAACTCGATTTTCAAGAGGTTTCGATTTCATAGGCACGAGATATGGCTTGAAACGTGCGATTATCGGTCCATTTGGGTATAGATGTGAGCTGCTCCCCATCTCAAGTTCATTTCTGGTTTCCAATTTCGAGATATTTTATGGAAAAACTACGTTAGAGCACGATATGATGCTTTTCGAGAATGATTTTCAGTGCCGAAGAACCGAAATCCTCGGCCGAACATGACAACTCAGCGATTTTCCAATGGGCGATTTCGATTTTCTTTGTTGCTCTGTATGAGAATCCCCCATAAAATGGTTCAAATACTAAAGTTAGGTCAGTTTGAGAATAACCATCACCATAAAGGTCGATTTCAAAAACAAAAATTTTCCGATTTTTTTCGACCATGACCCGGGGTTCATGGTCCAAAATGAAATACATCACCATGAACCCGGGGTCATGGTCCAAAATGGACCTGAAATTTCATGATCGAGAATGTTCAAGTACTATACATGAATACATAGTACTGTACCAGAATAATATATAATACTCAGAAATTCTGTAATGAGGGCATCACTCAATTATTTTATGAGCATTTCTTCCTAAAAAGTCATTTCTTGATCCCACGACTTTCCGATTACGGTAGTTCTGGGTACTATATATTATTCTGGTACAGTACTATGTACTCACGTATAGTACTTGAACTTTCTCGATCATGAAATTTCAGGTCCATTTTGGACCATGACCCCGGGTTCATGGTGATGGATTTCATTTTGGACCATGAACCCCGGGTCATGGTTGAAAAAAATCGGAAAATTTTTGTTTTTGAAATCGACCTTTATGGTGATGGTTATTCTCAAAATGACCTAACTTTACTATTTGAACCATTTTATGGGGGATTCTCATACAGAGTAACAAAGAAAATCGAAATCGCCCATTGGAAAATCGCTGAGTAGTCATGTTCGGCCGAGGATTTCGGTTCTTCGGCACTGAAAATCATTCTCGAAAAGCATCATATCGTGCTCTAACGTAGTTTTTCCATAAAATATCTCGAAATTGGAAACCAGAAATGAACTTGAGATGGGGAGCAGCTCACATCTATACCCAAATGGACCGATAATCGCACGTTTCAAGCCATATCTCGTGCCTATGAAATCGAAACCTCTTGAAAATCGAGTTTTTAACATAGTTTTTTGAGCTCTTTCGAATGAGCTATCACACGATAGTGAAATCCAAAATCTATTTTTCGAGAGTTCAAAGATCAAAGATCAATTTTTTGGGACCAAACTCAAATAATAAGTTCAACTACCCCTAGGGGTTACACCCACCAAGTATGAACCTTGGGCGATCATTTTGAAAAAATTGTGCCATTATGAATCCATTTCCCTGCGCTCTTACAGAGAACGCGTTTTAAAGAAGGAGAGGCACGAATGCTGGCTCAATTATAATAAGCGAGCGGTGCACGCCGATTTGCATTTCTTCATTGCCCTTCTCTCTCTCGCTCGTTGCCTGCACGATCAGGGGAGCTTGGCACCCAGCCAATCGGTCATATCTCAGTTCAAACGAAAATTGAAAGCATGGGAGTTTCGAAAGTGTTATCGGGTAGCAACTACCCACCATCTCACATCAAGAACTCAGTTAGTCAGATATTCGTATATTTCGTCATTTAATTGCGCGCACTCTCTGGTCTCTCTGACGGACGAAACAGCGCAGAAAGAGGAGAGGGTTTTCTTCATTTGCCATTCCTAATCCTCCTCATCATCCTAACCTCATCATGACATCGAGATTGTGACTTGACCTAATAATGTCCTAATCATATCCTAATCATTCCTTAATCATGCCCTAATCATGCCCTAATCGTGCCCTAATCATGACGGTCATCGTGACATCGTGACCGAAACATACCTAATGATCTAATCATGACTCCAATCCATGATGATGTCTGAATCAATGCGAGGGTGAACAATCAGCGAATTCTTTCAGGTTGGCCAGAACATCATAAATATTCTTATTGATGCTGTCAATAAGCCAGACGGCAAATTGACAAGTTGGAGCATTATTTCGAAAATGCAAGAGAAAGTTGGTTCTCTACTTTGACTAATAAAATTGTAGCTATAAATCATGCGAGTACAAATAAATTACTGATTCTCAGGTTACGGATGACTTCAAGAAACTTTCCATGCAAGACAAGAATGACTTGGAACGGGAATACTGCATTTTCACATCGATTCGCATTTTCAATGGAACAACGGCGAATGAGAGATTTATAGATGCTCTTCGTTCTTAAGAACAATTATATTTTTTATTGATTTTTCCCATGATCCAAAAAAAGTAAAATTAAATATTTAAATTGTCTTCAAACATACAGATGAGAGAAATAATCATTTGTGAATGAAGTATTTATTGCCTTTGCAAATCGGAATCAGAGAGTGAGTATTTGCCGGGGCAAGGTTTATTAATTGCCGTTCTCCGGGTGGAAGCAGCACTCCGATTAGGGACAACTTAGTACTTCACTGCAAAGGAAAAACAAAGTGAGGTTACTGAAAGAGGAAGTCAGCATGTACGAAAACGCAAAAATCGGATTAAAAGGATGAAGATTTTTCCCAACATTATCGAGTTCGAATTAAGGGTAATTGTCTTTTCATTTCTCTCACTCGCTCACCGATCTGAGTGCCGAGAAAGCATGTCAAATTTCAAAATCGCAACCGGACGAGTGGTGGCAGAGAAATGCGAAATTAAGAGACGGCTACCCGCATTGCACGCGCTACTTGCCGAAGAACGCAAACAGTGGGCACTTCCCCTTTTATCTCAGAGTATTCCTTCCCTATCATTCTCATTTCCATTTCTAATTCAGAGCGGTGGTAGCCTGGGCCAAAGAACAGAGAAGTTCCAAAAAGCTCACTATAAAACGGCCCGGGTGCATCGTTGATGGAACGTCGAGTCGGCAACGGATTATCGTTGGCGGAGCGTCGGAAGACAGAACGCTTGCCATTGACATTAAATCCCGGGCCGCCCCCGGGGAACTTCACATTTGGGTTGACTGAAAACCAAGGAGAAATTTGCTGAAAAATTCTGTCGGAATTTTTTTTTGTTTAAAAGCTCATTCGAGAGGGTATGATTATTGGACCAAGAACGAGCCCAGAAAGTCGTCAGGGCCTCCGAACGCCGAAGAGAAGAGAAGAGCGAGGAGGAGAATGGTAAGCATAGTTGAATGATTCAGATATGGGAATCGTTACCGTTTTATACGGGTTTTTTTACATTAAAACGGTAGCTACTAGCTATGCGAGTTGGAATGGAAAGAATACAATGAATTTTAGTATCATGTATATTCTATTGGATGTCATTAGCATTTCAAATCATCAATCGATAAAGATTCGTAAGGAATATTTATTGAAATCAATATCAAACGGGCGTTTGCACAGTGATCTTTGCCGACAAAGTCCGCTCAATTGGCGTTGCCCGGGTGATAGCAACCCGCACACGTTCCCTGATAGGGATGGCCCTTTCCTTGACGCTTGGCTGCAATGAAACCCTTGAGATTACTGAGATCAAAATACAATCTGATACTACGGTATTCTTTAGATCTTCTCGAATTCCAGAGAGTCTAGTCGTGAAAATCGATAAAGAAATGATAAAACGAACCACGATTGGCCTTGTCGATTGTGTAAGCTACAGAGCGCTTTAGATCGAGCATTCCTGCGGGAATGGAGCGCTTGCCCGTAGTGCCCATGGGACCATTGCCAGGAATTTTGGGTTTCACTGAAAATATGCATTTTTAGCTATTCCTCATTTGCGAAATGCACTAAGCATCCTCCGGATCTGGTAAAACTCCTCACATCGTTACCACTAAGGTGAGAAAAATTATTGTAAATATTAAATTGGTAGTACTGTCAGACGAACCCAGAAAGTCATCAGGGCCTCCGAACGCCGACGAGAAGAGAAGAGCGAGCAGGAGGATAGCAAGCATGGTTGACTGATTCAGTAAATGAAATCTGGATGGTTATATACTGAATTTTCCAGTGAAACGTTAAATGTTGAAATGGGAAAAATACAATGTGTAAGTGGTGATTAGTGGATTCATAAATGATGTTACCGAAATGGTGAAAGTTAGGCTTACGTAACTCCAAAATCGATTTATCACAGTTCTCCGGTAAACACTCTTTGACGATTATTTGTGAGCTAGGAAAAGCCTTTGTCAATAAGACCTCAATATTGCTAGAAGTATCGTCGCTTTTTTAAAAAGTAAATGGAACTGTTGTTTGGGCTTCCCAAAGTATTCGCATCTCAGGCGCCAGAGTTCGAAATACGGGTCGCCGGTCGACGAAATTAGGCGTTCCTAATTATTTTATTGTTCTTTTGAGGTCAAATATTCAAATTATTATTTTTTAAATGTAGTTCAAATATTCAAAATGACATCGTCCTTTATGATGTAGCTAACAAATTTGAAACAAACAACAGATTTTTATATCGTAACTTAAAAAGTAGATGGTACTTGTTTACTTTTGAATTCATCAATCAACAAAGGTTCGTAAAAAATATTTATTGAATTTGCAAATCAGTCAGATATGATTATCAATTGCCATTGTCCTTGTGGTAGCAGGCTGGACCCGTGCACATCGATCTGGGACGACCTATTCTCTCCGCTTGACGCTTAGCTGAAACGAAAATAATTTGATTACCGAAGTAAAATTCAAACTAAGTTGCTGCCAGTTTGAACATAGGGTTAATTGAACGAATCTCTGTGACGAGACAGAACGTGAAATGAAGAGACGATTTCCTCATACAAACAGAATCACTCGAAAGTATCAAAGAGACGATTGAACGGACCGAACGGGCTGATGTGTTTGCCTTCAGGAATCGACCGCTTTGCAGACATCCCTCCGGTGAGAATCGAGCGTTTAGAGCTCAAGCCGACGATTGGAATTGATCGGCGTCGGTCATACTCGCCGAATGACTTGACATAACCCTGATCAAAGATAAAGATAAAATTATCCCGTTAATGAACCCGTTAATGTCAATGTTAATTGTTAATCCTGCTTGGCCTTACGCAAATTTCTTTTGTTTCGAATGAAGATACCACGGAACTACCGTTATCCAAGGCACTTTAGGAGGCAACTGATCGGGGTAAAAACAATCAAAATCTGTTGGGATGAAGATTTTGCTCTTGTCAGTGTGAAGGGGCTAAAATAAAATAGAAAAAGGTGCATTTTCATCGCTAGGGCGGGCTCTGCCACATCAAGCCAATTCAGCGTTCCGTCTGTCCCTTTCGGCGACCTATGCGTGAGGCTATACCGCCCGTGTTGTGTGCACGTGGTAGGGGATGTACTGTGACTTTCACCACTTCCGACATTTCTTAACCCCCTTGGTTTTGGGTGGATCTGCCATCTAAAAAAATTCTTACTTTCTCCGGAGTAGCTTCGATCGCAGTAGAGAAGAGAAGAGCGAGAAGAAGGATAGCGAGCATGGTTGGCTGATTCAGTGAAGGAAAAACTCGAGCGTTATATACTGATTTTTGTCATTGGAACAGTAAACATACGAATTGAAATGGGGAAAATACAATGGATAAGTGGCGATTTGCGCCATCGTAAATGATAGTTACGCAAATGGAAGAGTAAAGCTTGCGTATTATTGCGTATACTCTGATTATTGATACGCACAAGCATTATGTTGTAGGAAAATGTTTTCTCGAGAATTTTTTGTCAAAGCAACCGGTAAACGCCAATGAGTTGCTGAGAATTATCCGCTCTCAGCACAGATCATGGGTGAAAAAAAATTGGCCAAAGATAGGAATTTTCAATTATTAAATTTCGTCAAGGTCAGTAATGTTTAGTACTTCAATAGTAGATTATAGAGATGAACAGCCAATATCAAATCCACAAAATTGCAAGTTTAGGGAATGTACATGAAAACGAAAGATTTATCCATCCGAAAGTTTTTCCAAACAATGGTTCCCTAGGGTTTCTGGATCACTATTCATTTTCGAAAAGCGCATCATCTTCACTTACTCTGAGAATCAAAGCTTTAGCAAAACTATAAACATCGGAACTCAAAAATCGGATGTCATGCTGTGACAACTTTTGGTTAAATTCGCTTTCATTTATTTTTTCAACTGATTATGAATGCAGCTCATAATAAAATCAATAAAAAAAATTTCAGTAAAAAAGTGAAACGAAAATATGATTTCATCAAAACTAGGCACAGCATGACATCCGATTTTAGTGTTTCGATGTTTACTCGCTACATCCTTGTCCGTCGAATAGTTTTGCTACGGCTTTGATTCTCACAGTAATATCGAGGGTTTATTAGGAAACTTTTATCATCACAAGAAGCGTGAGCAATCATAATACAAGTGGCATCAGAGCGCGTGCTTCACTGTAGAAATGAGCGGCTCGCCTGAACAGATTTGATACTATCGAGTTAAATCTCTGCTGAAAAGTCAAATATATAGGTGCGGTTATGCTCAGAAATTCTCGAACGCTTGGTACGTGTTGGTACGTGTAATGAAGAGACATTCATCCTGACAGCCCTATTGTTATTGAAAATAGAAACGAACTCTAGTATCGGCCTCCACCACGGGGTTGGCGCTTCTCTGAAAGTGCAATACTTATAATTGAGATGCGAACTAGATTCTTTGATTTTGAAATATCAAAATTATCTGACAAACCGAGAACTCTGGATGGTCCCGATGCCGGATCAGCGGAGCGTTTTTTGCCGCATGGCACATCCGGTGGGCCAAGTCTGCTTGCCAGTCTCTGAACAGTTTCGATTAAAACTTTGTTAACACATAATTCTGCAAGCATTTTGTCTCGTAAATGCTAAAATTTCGTACGTGTGTTCGATGAAATCATGCTGCAAAAGCAATGGGATACTCTACAAAAGTATCCGCTCTGGTTCAGTTCAGGTGTCGCATGGAAATTGGCACCTCTAAGTTTTCATGTGTTCATGGTAACGGGACAACTGAACTGTAAATTTCCAATTTTGGAACCATACAAATAGGTTGGGACCAGCATCTCCGTGGGACCCCTCAACTGGAGCAAAGGTCTCTCACCTCGCAGTTGGTAAGGCCTCTCTTATCCTTGAGACAACATCCCGACGTGAAGAGAAGGACGAGAAGAAGGATGGCAAGCATGTTGGAGGACATTGTTGACAGCGATAAGAATCCGAAGCGTTTTATACGTGTTTTTTCCATTAAAACGTTAAATTTGTCTGGTTGAAATGGGGTAAAATACAAAAGGAAAAAGGTAAAGCGAAGAATAGACTCATTCGAAATCACCCTTTCAAAACGACTCCATTCAACTTATCCGAGACGAATGAAAATGGGACAATAGTGGGGACTAGTCTGTTGCTAACGACTAGTCGTTGAAGAATCATTCTGACTATTGGGATAGTCGTTGCCCGGTTTAAAAAAAAACTTAACTATTAGAATTGAAGTGACTGGTTGTTTGTCTTCAACAGTACTCACATCTCACTATTATATCATGTTTGAAAAAAAAAAATTGCATTCCAGTTTCGTGTTGTTCAGAGACTAATTTCTAGAAAAATGGGCGAAATTGTTTATTCAAATAACATAAATAAATAAAATGGAAGCATTTACTTGAAAATAGTTGATCTGAAAGAAATATTATGAATGTATGCCGGTGTACCTCGAGAAAATCAATTGTCGCTGACTGGGTGGTATCCCGGGACTAATTTGCCGTTTTCTATGCCGCACTTCGTTGCAAGAAAGCAATGTGAAAGAATCAGCTGGCACTGTGAATGTAGAATAAGTGAAATTGAATTAGTGAAATTGTGAAATCAGGCTTTGAGAAATTCCGCTTCTCATTTCGCTTATTTGTCTCTCTTACCTCTGATGGAGTGTATGAAATAATACAAAGACAGAGTTCTTGTGAATTCATCTCTAGATATTACCGCATATCCCTACCCAATAATGCAATCATTTCTATAGAAACGTTGCATCCGTTCGTAAACTCATTGCGAGCATAGCGAGCATAGCGATTGATCTTTTTGTTGGCTATGTTGCAACATCGTATTTCATGTACCTCGAACTGCCGCAATTCTCTGTTTATTAACGATAAATTGCATGATAAGCTACAATTTACTCATGTGTCCGATAAATGGAACGAATTTAGGATTGGGGCGTTTTGTGGAGTCCATGCCGGGAATGGAGGGTCTTTGCTCAAGAAACTCTGACCATGAGGCTGGTTTCTCCTGGACCTGAATAAAGGTTATCCCATCGGTCACTAAAACGACAAACATTTGTGAACATCATTTTTCATGAATTGCTTACTTTCATGAAACTCTCATGAGGTTCTGCCGCGGTCGCCGAAGAAAAGAGAAGAGTGAGAAGAAGGATGGCAAGCATGGTTGACTGATTCAGTGAAGGGGAAATAGCGCATTATATATGGTAAATTGTCATAGAAACATCAACAAAACAAGTGGTAACGAGCATTCACACAATGGTTAAAGGGTGGATTGAGAAGGGTAGATGTAGATTGAATGATGCAGAATCAACATAAACTTATCAACCCGGAAGCGCTGTGAAATGGAACACGAATGAAAGTACGCGTATGTGAAAAATGTGGAATTATATGTGGAATTAATCGTCAATTGAGAATTATTTATTCGGTATTCCAGACTGATCAAACGGTGTTCTGTGGATGGTATGCCGGGTACGATCCCTGCGAGGGAGCATCCTTCCCTCTCTTCGCTGAAATGAAAGAGCTACATCGAAATATCATGCTAAAAATCTGCCAGCATAGCTCTTAAAAAACAACAGAGCTACCAATGCGGAACTACTCTTAAAAACTGATTAGTATACGAACCGCGAGCGATGTTGTCGCCTCCTGAAGGTGCGGAGCGTTTTTTGGATATCGCTCCGAAGAAATCGATTGCTCCTCCAAAATTTTCATCGAGTAGATGGATCTTTGTCTGAATAAAGGTGAATTTGTCGATTTAAACAAGACGTGCTGGTGCTGGTCAGTGCTAGGTAGGCCAGTTTACGGGATGGGGTAATTTCAGATCTGGACGAGACGAAGTTCGTACTTGGCTTGATAACACGGAGCATTGTGATAGATACATCTTCAATATATTGAAATACGGGTAATCGTCTCTCCATTTCACCCACCATCTCACATAGAGACGAAAGAGAGTGGGAAATGAAGAGACGATTACCCGTTTTTCGAACTCTAATTTTAACATTAAAATGGGCGAAAAATTCTTACCTTCTTGGGATTTTCCGTTTCGGCTTCGATCACAGAAGAGAAGAGCAGGACGAGAAGAAGGAAGGTGAGCATAGTTGAATGGTTCAGTGAAGGGAAAGCTCTATCGTTATATACTGATTTTTGTCATTTGATCGGTAACCATGCAGGTTGAAAAGGGGAAAATACAATGAATAAGTGGTGATTTGCGACGTAAATGATAGTTACGCTAATGGGAGGGTAAAGCTTGTGTATCAATACGTATACTCTGATTATTGATACACACAAGCATCATGTTGTAGATTTATCGATCCGAAATAGTTGCCAAAAATGTCACCTAGGGATTCTGGATCAATATTCATGTTCGAAAGTAGGGATCACCATCAAAATTGCGAATTTGTGTTTCGGGTGTCAATGCTCATCGCAATCATTAGTCCATAGGTGTGGAATGACTCTCCAAAAATAAAAATTTAAAAAAAAAGAAAGAAAAAAGATATTCGCAAAAGAAACAAAGTCTGTCGCTGAAAAACGAGAGACACACCACCGCCAGGCGACGTTTGTACCGGCTCCGGCTCTAGTGACGGTCCTGGCTGTGCCTGTCTATTTTCCGGTTCCGGCTAAAATTTTTTTACATGATTTCAGAAAAAAACTGTTTCAGATGTTCATTTCCACTGAGTAATACACTCCCTCGATACTGTATCATATTCTCCCTCGATTCTGTGTGATCTCTCCCTCGATTATAAAAAATGGAAAAATACAGCAAATCAAGTGAATTCCATCATATTTTCGCTTGCACCAGCGGGCGACCACCGATCGGCGTCAAAATGGAGGAGGGGGTCGCCCAGGGGTTGGTAGGCAACAATCAACAGCGATAATGCGCGGCCCTCACCTAAGCAAGTCAGTATACAAAAGTTAGCGTTAGAAACATGTCGAAATGATAACGACCGTGGGAGACTATGAAATCGCGTCATTTTTGGCGTGGGGGTAGTCCATGGTGCCTATTTAGCTCCCATAACAACAGAACTCGCGGCCTTTCAGGACAAAGTACAATTATCGATCGATAAATTTCTAGGCCAGCGCGTACAAAATCTAATTTCGACGATAACGACCGTGGGAGACTATGAAATCGCGTCATTTTTGGCGTGGTGGTAGTCCATGGTGCCTATTTAGCTCCCATAACAACAGAACTCGCGGCCTTTCACGATAAAGTACAATTATCGATCGATAAATGGCAAGGCCAGTGCGTGCAAAATCGAATTTCGACGATAACAAGCGCGGGAGACTATAGAATTGCGGCATTTTTGGCACAGGGATTGTCGATGGGGCCTATTTAGCCCACGTAACAACAAAACTCGCGGCCTCTCAAGTTAAAGTATAATTATCAAGTGAAACAAGCCGAGGTGGGAGCAAGCCAAACAGAATTTCGACCAAAACAAGCGCGGGAGACTATAGAATTGCTGCATTTTTGGCACAGGGGTTCTCCAATGGGTGTATTTAGCCCACGTAACAACAGAACTCTCAAGTTAAAGTATAAATAACGAGCAAAAAGTTCGGCCTGAGCTAGTGCGAAATCGACAAATCGGCTATAGCATGCGCGGGAGACCATTGATTTGCGTCATTTTTTGCATGCAAGCTCATCAATGTCCATATTTAGCTCAGGAAAAGTCAAAACACGCGGCCTCTCAAGTTAAAGTATAAATAATTACCAATAAAGTAAAATTTATAAGGTTTGCACCGTTTAGTCTATAACCCGGCTCCCGGAATTTCACCGAATCCGGCTTCCGGCTCTCAATCTCACACTATTTTATGGCTTTCAATTTCCGGCTCTTACGATGGTGGTCCCTAGTTCGAAAGGCAAAATCTTCACGTGATATCGAATGTTCATTTGAAAATATTTATCACAATGTTCCAAGAAGTGTCCCAAGCATATTACAAGTGGCATCAGAGTGACCACTATAGAAATGAGCGGCCTGCCTGAACAAATTTTTGATACTATCTAGTTCGTCGAGCTGTGCAGCCGTATTGAAATTGAAAATAGAAACGAACTCTAGTATGGGTGTCCGCCACGGGGCTGGCGCTTCACTGTAAGCGCAATACTTATAATTGAGATGCGAACTAGATTCTTTGATTTTGCAGAACAAAACCTATCAGACAAACCGAGAACTCTGGATGGTCCCGATACCGGATCAACGGAGCGTTTTTTGCCGCAAGGCACGTCCGGTGGGCCAAGTCTGCTTGCCAGTCTCTGAACCGTTTCGATGAGAACTGAGATAAAATAATTGTTCATAAGTTTAGTCTCGTAAATGCTAAAGTTTCGAAATTGTGTTTCGATTAAATCAGGCTGCAAAAGCAATGGGATACTTTACAAAAGTATCCGCTCTAGTTCAGCTCAGGGGTCCATGGAAATTGGGAACAGTAAAATTTTCATGTGTTCATGTTAAAGGGACCACTAAACTGTAAATTTCCAATTTTGTAACCTTACAAATAAGTTGGGACCCCGCGAATCTCCGTGGGACCCCTCAACTGGAGCAAAGGTCTCTCACCTCGCAGTTGGTAAGGCCTCTCTTATCCTTGAGACAGCACCCAGACGAGAAGAGAAGAACGAGAAGAAGGATGACAAGCATGTTGGATGACATTGTTGGCAGCGATGAGAATCCGAACCGTTTTATACGTGTTTTTTTTCCATTGAAACGGTAAATTTGTCTGGTTTTAATGGGGTAAAATTCAAAGGGAAAAGGTACAGGGAAGAATAGACTCATTCGAAATCACCCTCTCAAAACGACACCATTCAACTGAACCGAGGCGAATGAGAATGAGATAATAGTGGTGACTAGTCGATGGCTAACGACTAGTCGTTCAAGAACCATTCTGGCTGTTCGGATAGTCGTTGTTTAAACAACTCAACTATTAGAATTGAAGTGACTAGTTGTTCGTCTAGGACTACAAACTATCTTATTTGGAAAAAAAACAACATTCGTGTTTCGTATTAAAAGAGAGATTATTTTTTTAGCAAAATTGTTTAATTAAAGAAGGTGTCCCACGAATATCTGGCTAACTGAGTTCTCGATGTGAGCTTGTGGGCCGTGGCTACCCGATAACCCTTTCGAAACTCCCATGTTTTCAATTTTCGTTTGAACGGAGTTATGAGCAGTTGGCTGCGTTCCAAGTGACCCTAAAATGCAGGCAACGAGCTAGAACACTCAAGAGATCTCCTTCAACTTTGACATGAACAACTTTTGCGAGGGGAAAATGCCGGATTGTGATGCTTGATTTAATCGATCAGCTTTGTTTCCACAAATTTTCATATCGCGATATCATGATTATTTTTTAAACCACAATCTAATGTAGCGAAAATGGTTTTCACTGTTCACTTGTTTTTTTCTGAGAGTGATCGCGAGCTGGATTTTATAGAATTATTTATTCACATTACACAATCGAATTAGAGCGGAGATAACTGGCATTCGGAAATGATCTGCCGATCTGAAACCAAGTTGATTGAAGAAGAAATACGGTTTAAGTTAAACTTTTAGGAACTCGGTTTAGAGGAAAGCAGCTGCTCATTTACGCGACGCACCACCCGGGCCGGCGGCTGGGAAGCGGCCAAGGAAGACTGGGTTTCGCTTAACTGAAATCAAACACACACACATACACAGTTTATACTAACATTAAACATCCTACTAGAATTTAGGCATTACAGCTGAAGCGTTTCCAAACAAGATAATTAAAAAATAATACGAACACAGATGGTGGGCTGGCTGCCAGTCCGAAACAAGGTCAATAGAGCGCTTGCCCGGTGCTCCGGAGGGACCAGGAGGAAATCCGCTGCCTCGCTTTCCTAAATATATGAGGCCGGTTGCGTAAGAATCGGACAATGAATCGGACATAGAGTGTTTGACACCGGCTTACGAAAGCGTACTGTATGTTTTCAATATCTGAGTAGGTTGCAATAAATTGGTATCAATTATTTTTTCAGATGCGTCAAAGGGTACAATTTTATCGTCCAAACTGTCGATTTCGAGCGAATAAAGGATACTGTACGTGCAATCTCATTTCATAATATCTTGTTACGTCAATTTATTACACTGTTTTCTCGTCACTCTGAGCTGCAAAACAATATCAAAAACGAACTGACGGATGCTTTATTGAGGGCACCAATCCATTTAATTTCAGAACCATGCAAATATCACAGTCAAAGACTTTGCTGATTCTCTTCGCGTATATTATGCGAAAGCTGCCAAATGGGCCGAAGGTAAGGTCTCGAACGTAGTCTTTCCTCACGAGAAATACACATTCACCGGTACTGTACTACTGTAAGACTGCGGTAAGTAATTAATAACTGTCAGTTACTCCCAAGATTCTCGTTCCATCTGAAGAAGTTGTGAAGAAATG
Organism: Pristionchus arcanus; assembly: GCA_900490705.1. Taxonomy (NCBI): domain Eukaryota; kingdom Metazoa; phylum Nematoda; class Chromadorea; order Rhabditida; family Neodiplogasteridae; genus Pristionchus; species Pristionchus arcanus. Next base: position 193,087 of record LS485332.1, read on the forward strand.
GAATTTTGCACAGAAGTTATATTTCAACCGTGTGTTTACTCAATTTGGATAGAAAACAGTCTGAAAAGTAAAGCAAATTATTTCATACAATGGTGATTTTTTTTCATTTCATAACACTAATAATAAAAATTCAAAATATATATATT
>LS485332.1:213735-234114 GCA_900490705.1 Pristionchus arcanus
TAAATCAATATAACCATAAGATAAAGCACAAAATTCTGTTATGAGGCGCGAGATTTCGTGCCATTTTGGGCACTTCCCGGCGAGAAAAACTCGAAAAACGCGTTTTTGGCCAAAATGGGGGGTGCCCCCTCTGGAGCGGGGAGGGGACATATTGCGAAATCGAGTGTCCCATCGTGTAGAGGATCAAAAATAACCCCTAGGGGCAACTTTTTAGACCTTTCGATTTTTTTACCTGTTCCCGACCTCTGCGGAGGCTTGTTGAACCTTAGGCGAACGGCCTCATATATATATTTATGCTATTTCGATGAAATAACGGTGAAAACAATGTAAAAATAGTATATCTTATCATGTCCTGGTTATCAGGATGCAGGCTGTATAATTTTATCAAATTTTATCAATATCGGAATGTGACATGCCATATAGGTTCATTGACGCAAATGTCTTCCTTTCTCTTCAGGTATCGTCTTCATTGAGTGAGAGAACTTTCCGAGGTAACGTATGAAAATTTGGTCTGGAAAGGAAGATATTATCCACAATTTACAGTCACACAGCATTCTGACACCCTTTGTTCTCTCCAGAAAAGGGTGAACAATGGGATAAACTTTTGAATTTTCCCGCCACACCGTAATTGAACTGCAAAGCGACATTAGAATATATAATGTTTCTGAAACATATCCGGAATTCAACCGCTCAACTACATTCAGAATGAGAATCGGGATAAGTTTCAGAGAAATTTCATAGCTTAAGTCTGCAGATTGACTACAACCCTTTTCTGTCGGTGTAGAATGCTGTGGTCAGTAACGTGTACCTCCAGTCCGATTTTTACTGCTAGCTTCTGTGATTGCAAGGACTACTCGACGACACATTCCTTATCGACCAGTCTTCATAGTATCCTAGCACATTTTTGCGATGAAATCTCTGCAGTATCATTGGATTTCAGTGAATATTCCAGGGTTCCTGGTAATATTAGCCGCGCTAATACAGTTTGACTCACATACAGGCTTTTTTCGACAAAAATATATAAATAAATATATGAACAAATATTTTACTCACTAGCTGACATCGTAATTATTGCAGTGATTAGAATTATATTTATTGTATGGAAAGAAAATGTAGATTTCTGAAAACAAAGTTTAAAAAATATATAAATTTCTTAAACATCGTGCTTTCAATACTTCGAGGAAATATGATATAAACATTCTCGTTCAAAAGTCGCATCAGAATAGATAATAAAACACTGGGTGACAAATCAGGGTTAATATTTACGCAAGATAGGGAAATCTAGCACGAATAATGAAGCGTTGAATGGTGGAAGAGTGTATGCAACATGGCAGAGACACTGAGCTGTCACTCTCTTGTTTTTTTCGATGGAGAAGAGATACGAAGAGAAGGAAAAGAAAGAGAGCGAGATGAGAGGAGTGTAACGCTGATTCATCGTTAAATCATTCAATGAGAGATAGCCATGAAATATCGATCGTTTGATTTGATGTTAAGAAAATTGGTAGCGTTCAAGACCAAGATTAGAACAAGGAAACATGTAAACGATAATTTATTATGTAAGAAAAAATATTTATCCTGAATCGAGTAAAAAAGATATTACAAATAAAAAAAGCGCTTGAAGCAACAACTGATCACATGACCAGTATTCCTATGTTGAAGGCGGATGGTTGCAGCATGTCTGTACTGTTGATAATCTTAGTATTGATAATCTTAATTAGACGAATCAGTCATCAAAAGTCTCCTTTCTCTACAATTAGGGACTCATACAGTGGTTTACTTTCTCCTCTAATTTTTCTTTGCCTTCATTTTTCTTCGAGCTGCAGCATCAGGCCCTTCAAGATCCATTTGGAGCTCGTCCATTTCCGCGTAAATAGCAAACACCACTGTAGACGCCTCCCTTTTGCGGCTATTCAGGGAACTTTAGCAGGCTCTAGCAACATGCCGGATATAGAGGGGGAAGGAAACTAAAAGAACAAGATGAAAACTGAAGAACTCTGCTGCGAAAAAGTAAATGTTCGTTTAAAAAAATTCTTCTTTACTGACAATGAAAACGATTCGGAAATCATGAGATCAGTTGAGCGAATAATCAGGAGAGAAAATGTAGGTTTCTGAAATTGAAATTGAAAAAAAATTTCCGAAAAAGAATGTGAAGATGCCAACGGCAGAGGAAAGAAAAAACGATAGAGAGGACGATACATCATGTCGTCACTTTTTTCCTGGAAAATAGGGAGAAACATAGTGTATGCCTCTGAATCATCTGTCGAATCACTCAGTAACACAAGGAAAGAATCGCCGAGGATATAATATCAAGTAGTTTGAAAGAGAATTTATTATCTTACTGCGAATGAAAAGCCTCAGGCAGGCAGGTGATATTAAAATATAATCTAAAGACAATATTCTTTTGGAGTTTATTTCAACTTTCAGCCTCGCAACAATAAGTCTTCAACAGTGTCTTAGAGGCTGTCTGCACGTCCTAAGAGACCGTTTGCGAGAGAGTCGGACAAGCGTTGGCACAGCTCAAAAATCTCGATTCTCGGTAACTCTGTGTTTTGGGGTTCTCGAGGGTGCTGATGAACATGGGCATATTAATTTTGCATGCTGACCTCCCGTTGGCTCCAGAAGGCGCGACGTCGAAATCAGTTTATCTTGCTTTTCTTGGTTACCCGAAAAGCCAAAATTAAGCTATTCTGGCTCCCGAGGTGGAATTCGATGCCGAATAAGGCTGTCTACTTTATTTTTCATTAATTACAAAAATAATTAAGTAAATAGGAAGTTCTCGCGGAGCTAATTGTACCCGGGGAGAGTATGATAGATCGGACCGGAATGATGCAAGGAATCCAAAACTGTTTTAAAATGAGCAAAAAAGCGTCCAGATAAGGTTTACGCAAAAGATAGTATACTGGTTTGTAAGTAAATTTTGCCATCCTTCCACCTGTTGACTTCCGAACTTTTATCGATCCGTGCCTCCTTCCCGAGGCAGGCGAGAGAGCATGGGGAATAGAGAGAGCACAGAGGATGGGAAGAGGTCAAAGTAGAGAGACTCGAGTAGAGCAAATATCGGAAGTCAACAGGTGGAAGGATGGCAAAATTTACTTACAAACCAGTATACTATCTTTTGTACTATCTTAATCCGGACGCTTTTTTGCTCATTTTAAAACAGTTTTGGATTCCTTGCATCATTCCGGTCCGATCTATCATACTCTCCCCGGGTACAATTAGCTCCGCGAGAACTTCCTATTTACATAATTATTTTTGTAATTAATGAAAAATAAAGTAGACAGCCTTATTCGGAATTGAACTCCACCTCGGGAGCCAGAATCGCTTAATTTTGGCTCTTCGGGTAACCAAGAAAAGCAAGATAAACTGATTTCGACGTCGCGCCTTCTGGAGCCAACGGGAGGTCAGCATGCAAAATTAATATGCCCATCATCATCAACACCCTCGAGAATCCCAAAACACAGAGTTACCGAGAATCGAGATTTTTGAGCTGTGCCAAACCCTCCAGATTTGCCCGATTCTTAGGCGAATGGCCTCCTAAGTAAGTTTGTCTGACACGGTTCTATATAAAGACGTGCATACGAGTCCCGTCAACACATTTTTATCAACATTTGCAGATCCAATCAGGCCAAATCACGATGAAAAAACGAGAAATTGTTTTGATGTAATTTAGCACAGTGTGACGGAGACCATATCAACATCGTCATAGGTGATGTCCTGTAATTAAATATTCACCTTTAAAAAGGAGAATTCGCCCTACTTTATCAGTGCACGAATCGTCGGTAGACTTGCACGTGTAAATGGATGCTCTGAACAATAGAAGGTATTATTCGGAGCGGGGGGGGGCGACAAAAACAGCAACAATAACAATAACAAAAACAACGGCAAAAACACTCGCCTTACTCCATCCGTTAGGTCCACTTCCACGAGCGGGTCAACGTCTCGGCGGGGCAACTAATAATAATATCATTATTAAAATAGTTGATCTGCACTGATGGTATGATTGTGAGGTTGAGGGAGTGGAAGAGGTTTTACAGCAAAATGAGTAGTTCGAGTGATGTGAGTAACCGATCAGATCATCTAACATGCGGGCTGACTTGATCAACGTTAAACTGGGCGGCCTACATCAAACCTTAAGCAAAAACATAAATGTAACCATATTGATACAACTAGCCTTAAACTGGGCGGCCTACATCAAACCTTAATCATAAACATAAATTTAACCTTATAGCCGTAACTGGGAGGCCTACAGCTAACCATAAGCTTAAACTTAACCATAACTAACCTTAAACTGAGCGGTGCCTCCAAACGCGTGCAAAGTCACGTATACGACTGAGGTGGCGTTATCAGCGTATGTGCATTGGTCCGAATGCGGGCAGTTGCTTTCATCCCGAATCACAAAAGTTCGCGGTTCGACCGTGAACGAAGCACGCTCGTACTCGTCATACTCGAGCACCTGAAAATACGTTCCTTTTTGTTGCCAGAGAGGAAGTAGATCAAGGTATCTTCCTCGTTTTTAAGGGGGGGGGGTGTTGGGAAAAAAAATGAAAATTTGCCTAGCTTTTCTTCCTAATTCAAAAAAAGGACAGCTACTCGTGGAATGGAAAATATGCTCATGATAGGAGCTGCAGTTTGATTGACCTAGTATTGTTGCTTGGACGGCTTGCGAGACCATGCTAGGCTGCTTACATGTTAGGCTTTTGCTAAGCGAAGAGGAGAGGCTGAGATTGGCTGTATTGACGAAGCGAGACCGAAAATGGAACGTACAGTTTGAGCAACGTTGCAGTTGTTGACGATTGCAACATCAGTGGCGAGCGAGGAAGAGGCAAGGAGGAGGAGGAGGAGGACGGAGAAGAGAAGATACGAAGTCATGATGGTGAGAAGAATTGCTCGTGGCCGGCGCTCTTATACTCATGTTTTGGTCGCAAAAAGTCCCGCCCCTTTTTCATGAGGGCGGGACGTATCAACTAAAGCAACAGGATAGAGCACGGGATATGAGAGTGAAGCCCGCTTTTTTCGTTGTCGCTGCCGAAAAACATGGTTCAATAAAGGTAAAAACAATGGAGTCCAGCGCGGACCATCATGGTAGAATATCCATTCACTTTCTCACAGAAGCAGTTCACGAAAATAGCTTTAAAAATAAAAATAATTATAACGTCGCTCAAGCTTTCTGGATGTATCGGCTAGTCTCGCAGTAACAACTCTTTTCACCCGTCGCCTTAATGTGCTGTTTATTCCAATCTTTGTTTTCACCGACAAATTCGAATGTTTTCTCCCCCACAAGAGTCTATGTTTTGCTCGTGTTTTCAGCCTCTCATAAGCTGTGAATATGCAAATTCTAGCCGCCCCTTCCTTTGTTGTTTGTTATGATATTCTACCACAGCATTCTGACCTCCATTGTTCTCTCCAGAAAAGGGTGAACAATGGGATTAAGATTTGAATTTTCCCGCCACACTTTAATCGAACTACAAATCGATATTCGAATATGAAATGTTCCTGAAACTTATCCGGATTTCAACCGTTCAGAATGAGAATCGGGATAACTTTCGGAAACATTTCATATTTCAAGGTTGCAGTTTGACCACAACCCCTTTCTGTCGGTATAGAATGCATCGGAGTGCTTGGAGCTGTGGGAAAAGAATGGCACAATACGTGAGAGCTCAGTGATTCCCGCCATTGTAAGAAACCTTGATTTGTCTTCTTTGTATGGTCAACGGGAGTGTGAAATGAATCCTTTATGATCGAGACGTTTCAAAAAGTACTCTCATCATCGTAGGTGAATTACTCAAACGGTAATTAAACCGGAATACTTAAATACAGATATCGTGAGATTAATTTCCATTTCACTCGTATCTGACCTTTGACGAACGTTCGAGGGGGCGGAGAAGGGAAGAGACCGGGAGGAGGCGGTAGATCAAGCGTCCTCCTCCTCCCTTCCTCTTCCCTTCCTCTCTCCCAGACAATCAATAGCTCGCTAACTAGCACATCTCATTTGCTGAGCAGTTCAAACACACGATAACCACGCAGATAAGTAGCGCTCAAACGATAGCTCTGACGATAAAATCGGTTACGCCTTTCGTTCTCGTAATAGAAATTGGGTGTTCCACCTCTCCTCTTTTTTTTCAGCGTTCTGAGAAAAATTGGTTCCAAGTTGATCTTTAAGTGGCTCGTAAACAGTTTTTTTGCTATATTCTTTCCTCCTATATAATAGAGGTTTCAAACCGACGTTCAGTCGAAGGTGAGACCTCTTGAAGCAAACATCGATGATTAGAGAACCTCTCTCGCACCGGTCAGAGAGGCGATAATGTGTGAAATGAAGAGGCGATTACCCGTATTTCGAACTCTATCGATGATCCTTACTGTGATGCAAACTGATACACTCACGCACAGGTATCCCGAGACACTAACCCGTCCGTGACACTGGAGCTGATGGATGTGGAGGGGTGAGTTTGGGGGAGTGTTTTTGTCCACACCTCGCCCCCCCCCCCCAAATGATCCCCTCCCCCGTTACGATTATGATAATACCCTCTATCGTTCAGATTTTCCTTTTACAAGTGCAAGTCCAACAACCAGGCGTGTGCTGGTGAAGTAAGCTGGTTTTTACTTTTTTTGTTGCTTAATGGGTTTTATTGCAGAATGCCAACACTGAAAATGCTGGATCGACCTGTGCTGAATTACTGCAAAACTGTTTCACGTTTTTCATCGTGATTTGTCTTGGGATGAAAGGTGAATGCGCGTGATAAGAATGAAGGGCTTATCAACCTCAGAAAGATTGGATCAGAATCGGCTGTCACTCGAGCGAGGCGTGGTTATTTACGAAGAAACAATCAAAAATGAAAAAAATATTTGAAAAGGGTAACTCACCAATAAAGTGACACAGGAGACGAAGGTGCGCATGTCAGTCATAAAGGAGCGGTACGATCAAGTGGGTGACGGAACTTTCTCCTGACAGCTCTATTTTTCCGATGATAAGAGGCTTTTGTCTGTTTACAGTTGAAGAGGTATTGTGTGGATAGATGATTGACGTGTGGGCTCTCAAAATATGAGCGAAACATATCTTTATTTACAATATATAATGATTGGTATGATGAACAGAATTGAAGTGATGATGTAACGGCGCACTTAGAATATGTCCACTCGTCCTTCACTACTGAGAGAGACGGCGCGTCGAATTGAAGAAGAAGTGAATACTAAAAATGCAATATAATAGAGTTAGACAAACTAGAAATTGTTATGAGACACGTGGCAACTCACGCAGTGTCGTTGAAACGATGTGGAAGTGTTTCGTTTGTCGAATCGAAATTAGTTGGCAGGTTTAGAAGATGGGAACAAGTAGAGTTCTGAAAAATGAAGAATCAATGTGGGAAATACGCCAAAAAATAAGTAAAGAAATCGCGATACGAAAGGGGAAGAAGCAATAGTCGATGAAGAATGAATGCGAGTGATAAGAATGAATGGTTTATAAGCCCCAGAAAGTAAGGAATAGAGTCGGCTGTCACTCAAGTGAAGCGTGCCAATTTACGTATTGAAGGTGAACACCGGAGGGTCCATACGAACGCCGTTTCGTGAACTATCACATCTAATATTTTGCAAAGCAATGATGAATTAAGAATAGAAGGATTCGTCAGGCCCTGACATGTTCCGGGCGATATTTTTGGACAAGGATAATGGAGAGAGAGAGGGACAAAATTAAGGGGAAAATGAGCTCTGGGAAATAGGAAAAAAATTTCAGTCGAAAAAAAAATAAATGAAACAATGCTTGATGTGGGGAATTAATCGCTATCCGAAAGGGTGGAGGCCAACGGAGAGCGAGTGAGAGTAACAAGAGCGAGGCTGAGGTGAGAATTGCTTATCACTGAATAGAAATCTGAATCAGGCCACTAGGTGTAATCTTTCCTACTTTCACTGCGCAATACATCGTTTGAATACGAAACAGAGTATCGAATAGTGCAAGTCATCAACGAGATAAGTGTGAACTGCTTTATTGAGACAATGCAAGCGTATTAGGTACACAATCCAAATTTCGCAGAGGAACGTTGATAAATAATCCATTCCTCGATCAAAACTGATTTTCCCGTGTATGCACTGCCTGAAAAATATTGGATAATGAAGCACCGGATGTAGCGACGTACATTCCATAATCGATTCGCATTAATTTCTGACAGTTTCTCCTCCGAAAATGAGCTTCAGTCCGAGTATAGATCGGAGAATCTGCAAATAATGTTGAATAAAAAGGAGAAAAAGAAAGTGGCGATGCAGAGATAATTGGAGACGGAGAGAAAGGGAAGCGCGGAAAGAAATGCAGAGCAGGAAGATGAGTATTTGTTGATATCAAATTTCATGGGCGAGTGGGCCTTATAATTGCTTTTGGGATAATTTGAAAATGGATTATGAATTATTCAGCAGGGAATTCGTGAATAAGTATTTATTCAGACAATGAAACGATTACGATTGTGAACTACTGTTCTGAAAGAAGAAATGTAACCGAATCTACTCGCTCAGTTCGACAGAGTTGGTTCATATCTTCTGTGTGGAAATTACTCTCACGATACGTATATCGAAACGCAACCAGAAACATTTATTGTTCCTACCGGAATTATTTCTGTCTGTTCATGCACAATAACGAATGGTTTTCAATAACAATCCAATTTATAAAACATATTATACAACTATTATATATACAGAACATGCCAATACAATATTTCACTGTTTTCAATTAAATGTCCTGGTATTTGTCAAATTTTGACATAGAGCATCCTTTGTTCTGGTGCCTCCTGAGATTACTTTTGGTAGTGAATCGTTCAGGGCATTTCTCACATTTGAACGGCCATTTCACTTGTATGTTGCCTGAATTTTAATATTAAAAATATTTTTGAAAATACAAATTGAGCAAACTTGAATGAGTCCTGCAGTGTATATTCAAACCATCCTTGCGCCGAAATGTCGCTCCACATTCCTCGCATTCATGCGGCTTTTCCGCTAAGAAAACGAATAGTCCATTTTGAATTAAGGTAAGCTAAAAATGTAAAACATACAGCGATGAATTTTCAGGTGTTGATAGAGGATTTTCCGAGTGCTGAATTCCTTTTGGCAAATATCGCAATCAAACTTAGTCTTCATTGTCTAAAAATTAAAAAAAAAAGTATGTGAATAATAAATGAATAAAGTATAATGATTTACTAATTCGAAAAATTAAATAACAATGGACTCTTCATTTATCTTGATCTCAGTCAGAAAAAACTAAAGAATTATTGAAATGAAGAGGATTGCTCTATTTCGAACTCTAATTATATTAAAATTTACATTTTTGGTTGAAGAAGTGCGAGATCTCAAACGTGCGTGCGGAATTGTGTTAGATTCGTTGTTTTCCAAATGATTCTCCTTCTGAGAAGACGGTTCTTTTACATCTTCCATGGCTTCATTCTTTTGTTCCTGAAATATTTTTTTCTTATTGACTCACATTTTTATTATAAACAAGCCTCATTCACGTCATCTGCGAGTGGTGGAATTGCATCAGACATTGAATCTGGCAAAACAGGCTGCTCAATAGTTTCAATTCCCTTTGCGATGACAGCAATCTAGAAGCGTTTCATTCTCTTAATTACTTCATAGGAACAACTTACCTTTGTGTTTGGAGATGTATGAGAACTCATACTAGTGTGTGGGGTTGTGGTGGATTCATCCCTTGCCACATTATTATCCGGTTGAGGAGACACTTCCTCGAATTCTTCCATAGTTTCATTATTTTGTTCCTGAAAGTTTATTCTTCTTATTTTTTTATTTCAAAACAAGCCTCTGTCACTTCATCTACTAATGGTGTAGGAGTTACTTCTGAATTTGAATCTGACAAAATTGGTGCTTCAATATCATAAACGTTAGAAGGTTGCTAAAAAGGATTATTTCACAATTATTTTTCGAAATTTATTTCAAACCTCTTCAAAGGGGATTTCAATTGTAATTTCATTATCATCTCCATGCAGTGTAGAATCGTGTTCCATTTCTAATATTTCCTGAAAGTGTTCATAAAAATAATTCATTTATTGAAAATAATTCAATAAATGTAATTTGATTGCCTCTTTTACTGCTAATTCTTCGAGATTCGTTTGTTCTTCAGGATTTGCATCATCTGATTCGCTCCGAAATATCTCGACGATATTATTCGACGAATGATTTACTGCCTGTGCAATATCATTTTTACTAAATTAGTATGGCATTAAATCAGAAACGATAAAAATAGTTTGGAAATTATTAAACATTTACCTGCGAATCCTGCTGAATCATATGCGCAGCAGCTGCATCGAGTATATTATTCGAACTCGTATCCTTCTCATTTTTCACTGATATGTCGTGGGCCCATAATTATTTAATTATAATTATTTTATTAACTATTATATTAAAATGTTTTCGTGAGAAATTGAATTTAAGCTCACTGACTAATTCAATCCGTGCGATTTTTATTCTAACCAGTAATTCTAGAGCTTCACTCAAACCATAGATTGCTTCTCTTAGAGGAATTTCTCTGAACATTACTCATAAGTTGATACATAATAATTAACGAATACTTGTCTTTATCCATTTTCTTCACAATTTTTCGATCGGACTGCAAAACCATCAAGGCGAATTCTAGTTCCTGAATATAATAATTGGATATTTTCACAAATAAGTTACACTAACTCAGCGTTATATTCATTCTTTATCAACGACTGAATTGACTCGTAGCTTCTCTGAACCACACCACCAATTCGATCGGATGAAGACATTTTGCATGCCTTAAACAATTAATATGGTCTGGGACTAAATTGAGGGCATACCGTGATTCGCAATTCCTCAATCCTTCCGAGGTATGCTTGCTCTTCCGACATCTTTGTAGTATTTAGAATATCTAATTTTAAAAAATAAAATTGAAATACTAAAACAAAAAAAATAAAACAACTGAATAGAGTAATAAAGGATTGAGAGCTTGATCATAAAGACGCCTAAACACACCCCCATCCCCTCTGGAAATGCTCCCTTGTGATTTCATCAAATTTGTAAAGGTACTCTCTTATTTTGGCGCTGACCCTTTATTATTATAAGCAAATCAAGTGATAACAGACAAAATTAATGTGATTTTCAATTCTGTCGAGGCAATGAGATAAAAGTGGCAGAATACTTTAACTGAACCGAATCAATTTGAAATGAATTGATTGGGCAAATTAGGTTCCTTCACCTTCCATTATATCCCTCTTCCTTCAAGCAGGCTAGCCGGCCTCTCTGCTCTCGTCCAACTCACGCCGATACCGTATGCAGATACTGTAGTCCCCTTTTCATGATTGATCCCAAACTGACACTTGCTTTTCGCTTTCTCGGATTACTGTACCCAATCGCCAAATGACTAATATCCTATCCTTACCGAGATACATTGCCTCAATAGTTGAATACTTGGGCCATGGATACGGTAACCCATCACCAACTGACAAATATCATTTGCAGTGATGCCTCTTCACAAGCTTCTCATCGCTATCGCTCTCCTCCCGCTCTCCGCCGCACTCGAGTGCCATACCGAAGGATCCGTGAATGGAAAGCAAGTGAAGTACGAGGTAACAGAGAAATCGCGATTGCGAGCAATCACAACAACCAACTTTGATCTGAATTTCTCCAGAAAGAATGCTCGCCAGACCGACAATTCTGTGTGAAGCTTGTGGAGAAAGGCGAACAAGGCGCCGAGATTTCCAGAGCTTGTGTGAAAAAATGCGAAGTCAGTTGTGAATCGATTCTTTCTTGGATTATTCAGGCTAAACGGAAGGATTCACAGATTGGCTGCACGTCGACAGTTATCAAAGGGAAAGAGACAACAATGTTCTGCTGCACAACAGATCTCTGCAACAGCATGACTGAGGAAACTTGCAACTATGCAGCCGGCCCGACCCTCCTTCCGACCCTTGCAGCAATTGCAGCCTTGATTGCCGCTAGTTTTTGAGCAGACGATGAATAAACCATCTTTGACATAATATACGGTTGTTTTCAATGCTCGATGACTGCTTGTAGTTTATTTCATTGCAATCCTTCTCGAATAGTAACTAATTTTAATAGATGCTGTGAAAAGCGTAATTGAGTTTAATAGAGCATCGGCATCAGTTTGAGAAATTCTTTATGATTGCTTTGATTGTTTCAACGGATGCACTCGCATATAATTCGATGAGTACCTTCATTTTCTGCACGCAACAAGCCATTGTAGTACGATTTTACTTGATACCGGCCATAGCCGGTGGGGGGCAGGGTCATTGCCTATAAATATATTATTTAAAATATTTAAATAAATAAAAATATTTTATAAGTTACTTGATCGATTCGTCCCCAGAGAAGAGTTGCCCAACAGTGCTGACGAACGACTATGTCGGTGATCTAAAAAAATATATTTTAAATCTCCGAATAAATCAAAACATGTAATAAATGTAGATGAATTTGTCGAAAATCTTCGAAAAAAACCGTTTTAGAAAGAGAAAGCTCAGTGTTTTCAGGCATTCCAATTCGAAAATAAGAGCACTCTAGCATGTGCTGAGTTTCTGCAGGACATTTTTGCACAAGCAAAATCAGCTAATTTCGATACGCATAAAAAATTGAAATAAATTCACCCTAACGTAAAACTCGTCTGCTCTCTTCGTTGTGTACGTCTTGTTATCGGAATCGTATTTCCTATTGTTAGGCCAGTCTAAAAATAATAAATAAATTGTAATCAAAATAGTAAATAAATTCTCACTGGGAATCTCAATCATTTCTTTCCGTCCATCGTTTGTAATAACCTCAGCGCAGTACTTTGGGTCGTGTTTCCCTGTTAAATATATATATATATATTTATATAAATAAATAAATCATACTAACATTCGCAATTTTTCGTTTCCGCATTGTAGACATGATGAGTAACACACTTCTTGTTCGCTGAAAATATAATACTATTTTCTTCTTCTTTTCAATTCTATTAGATCTTCTAGTTGCACTTCTAGTCAAGCTGCTTGGCTTGCAAATGAATAAAAATGCTTTATCTTTCTCACACGGTTGTTCCGGCAAATGATCGTTAACAGTCGCCTCAGCCGGGTCGCAGAAACAATTGTTACGAGTTAGACCCTCCCACCAGTCTAAAATAATGTACAGCTAAATAATTCTTTAGTGTATTTTCAACGCGTCTTTGGCGAGCCTGTGGTGCTAAAAAATATTAAATATTTAAATTTACTTGTGAGTGTTTTCGACTTTTCCGATGGAACGTTGTGCATTCCATACCGCTTGTTCTCCACGAGAAGCATCTGTTATTTATTATTATTTAATCTAAATAATAAAATAATATATCAAACAAATTACTGAATTAGCCATGCGGCCGTCTATGACATGTAAGTCGGACAAGCAATGCATGTAACCAGTAAACATGCAGCCCTTCCGGACGATGACTTTAACGACCTGAAATGCCAATTTAGTGAACTAAAAATAAATTTACAAAATATGAAAAATAACAAATTAAACGTACGTTGTTGTCTAGCCAGCGTTCGCTGAGATAGAGGTCATACTGCAAAGAGTTTTTAGAATTCAATTTTTAGAATATTTTTGGTTTTTTTTTCATGATATAATTTAGCCTAGTTCATACTTCGGCGAACGTTACGCTCGGGAATTTCGGCATCACAATATTGAAGGTTTTGTTCTGGAAATCGATCAGTTGTGCGCATGCATTCGTAGCGCCAGTCCCTGAAAAAAATCTTCTTTTTCAAACTCGCGCTTCCTTTACAAGTACAAGTAGTATCGAGTGAAAAAATGAAATGAAGTATTCTAAAGAATATTTATGTTTCTACGGAACTAGGGAACATTCGCGAACATTAAAACGAACATTCGCATGTGCCTGTAGTATCGTCCCATTCATGCAGCGGCTCGCAATCCGTTTTTACTAAAATGATAATAACAATTAAGAAAAAATAGAGCAATAATCGCCGAAAAGGTGTTTGCAATACCTTTTCGCGTTAAAAAGTTAAAGTATAATGAACATGGGACCACACACTTTTTGGCGCTACTGTTGTTGCAACTTTTGGTGGAACTGATGTGAAAGCGTTTCTCGCGTTTTTCACACAGAGCGTGTCGTACCTGTAAAGAAAATACGAATTTGGAAATTTTTTTTAAAATATTTTCTTAAAAATAAGCTCACAATTGGTTCTGTCCATCATTCTCCCAATAACCGTCCGTATTTATTTGCGAGGATATTTTCCGATTGCACACTTTATTCATTTGATAAGCAGCTCCAGCGTCTATAAAGATAGCATAACAAAGAATTATGAATTTAGCGCACATTGTTTAGGAATTTTCCGATCACAAGTAGTAAATCGACCGAAGTTCCGTTCCGGTTGCCATTTGTGCGTTGTCTCACCCTTCAATGTTTATTTGGGATAATATATTTTAACATTTTGGAAACGCAATATTTTTCATATTTTTTAAAATAAATATAGATTAATCGTAGTACCGGAAAATTGTCTATGGTCCGTAACACTACTAAGCGAAAATCTCACAATGATATTCTTACCTGGTACTCATTGCGGATCCATGCCTGGTTCTTGACGAGTGCAGCTGAAATATATAATGAACTTCTGAATCTCTTGTCAATTTCGCTATCGACAAGTGCGGCTTTTATAATTTTTCTCCCCTTATTTATATAGTTTTATTAAATTATTTCGGGATAAAAATTCGAATCATACCTCTGATCATCTTATTCTCGAGATCATTGCTAATTGTAGGCACATCCATGCCATGGCCCTTGCAAAAAGATTCTGCCTGAATGTTTGTTTGTTGCTATGTTTTGCAAAATTTGTTAAATAATAAATAATACACCTTACGTCAAGGTAATTGCGTTGTTTCCCATCGTGGATGACACATTTTCCCGGATTAACAGACGATCGTTGAGAATCTCCATCACACACGTAACAACTGTCTAAAAAAAATTTGTGTGCTCCTGAATTCTATGAAATATCAGGGCGTTCGCCTAAGAATCGCACTCCTCCCCGCACAGCAAAAACTAGCACTATGGGATTTTCACATATTCTGATAGCCCTATGTGACCTATACATTGATTTCTGTGATTTCGATGTTCCAAAAAAAATAATTTGCATAATTACATGCGTTCAAAGTAGGGTTGGTGAAATCGAGCAAAACCGACTTTCGGGAACCCGACTTTAAAGTATCACTTTGTGGCCCGATCGGGCTCAGAAAGTCGGGCAAGCAACCCGACTTGGAGAGTCAAAATGTCGGGACTGTTGTCGGGTTTCGGCGGCCCGAAACCCGACTTGGCCCGACATGGCCCGACTTTGGCCCGACTTTGTCCGACTCTAGGAAAGAGGTAGATCAAGAGTACAATTCCGTCTCTCTCCCTTACATTTCCATATTGACTAGTCAAGGAAGAGGGTGAATGAATATGGAAATGAAAGGGAGAGAGACAGAATTGTACTCTTGATCCACTCTTTTCCCTAGAGTCGGGCCATAGTCGGGCCACGCAAGCAATGTCGGGTCAAAGTCGGGCCATGCCGGGCCAAGTCGGGTTTCGGGCCGTCGAAACCCGACAACAGTCCCGACATTTTCGACTTTTTCACTCTCGTTGTCTGGTCGCCCGCCCGACTTTCTGTGATTGTCGGGCCATCCGACAATTTATGCCCGAGTCGGGATTCAGAGTCGGGAACCCGACTGACCCGACCCGATTTCACACACCCTAGTTCAAAGGTAGCGCATTTTCAAACACAATCAAGTGTAGCTCGGCGGAAAACAATCGAAATCTCTTGAAATTTGGGTTCTAGACTAATCTTGATGAGCTCTATCCGCCTGTGTCGTTTGTTTTTGCAAATTCGAACTTTGAATTTTTCGCTCCATTTTCAAAAATTTATTTCTCGAATGAGAAAAAATATACCTCTGAGATTTTTCAATATGTTGTGACTCTTGATGATATTTACGCAATATATTTTTTTCAGATTTTTAGGAGGGTGGGCTGAGACTTTACAAGCATAAGTAATTATTGCCTAATCGAGCGAAACTCGTCATTCTGCACCGCGCACTCCTCCCTCGCGGCGTGGAATGATGAGGAATGAGACGATTATCATAAACTAAATTCAATTATTCATCGCGTAGGTCTCATTCCACGCCGCGAGGGAGGGGTGCGCGGCTCAGAATGACGAGTTTCGCTCGATTATGCAGCAACTACTTATTCTTGTAAAGTCTCAGCCCACCCTCCTAAAAATCTGAAAAAAATATATTGCGTAGATATCATCAAGAGTCACAACATAATGAAAAATCTCAGAGGTATATTTTTTCTCCTTCGAGAAATAAATTTTTGAAAATGGAGCGAAAAATTCAAAGTTCGAATTTGCAAAAACAAACGACACAGGCGGATAGAGCTCATCAAGATTAGTCTAGAACCCAAATTTCAAGAGATTTGGATTGTTTTCCGCCGAGCTACACTTGATTTTGTTTGAAAATGCGCTACCTTTGAACGCATGTAATTATGCAAATTAATTTTTTTGGAACATCGAAATCACAGAAATCAATGTATAGGTCACCTAGGGCTATCAGAATATGTGAAAATCCCATAGTGCTAGTTTTTGCTGTGCGGAAATTATGGTGAATTGTGCGATTCTTAGGCGAACGCACTGATATGAACATGAGGCAATGTCGCACATAGGGATGTCAAAATGAAGAGAATGAGTACGAATGAAGAGGTCTTTTATCCCTCCTCATTCCCCCTCTTCATTGAAGAAGGAGCGGTCAGGCGAGCTCTTCAATGAAGAGCTTCGTTCACAAAAACAGATAAAACTCAAGAACGGAGTAACATTTTATTTTAGGATTTTGGGAGTTTCTTAGAAGCGTATTTATCAAGGCAATGACACAAAAATGATCTTTATTCATGGACGCCAAACGGTGATCTGTGAAACCGTCATACAATATCTATTTCGATTACATCTCACTCCAATAAATATAAATACGATATCGTGAAATTATTTTCCATTCCACGTGTAGCTGACCTTTTGCTGCCGTTCGAGGGGCGGAGACAGGAAGAGGCCGGAGGAGGCGAGTGATCTACCTGCTCCCCTTCCCCCTTCATTCCACCTTCCTCTCTCTCTCAGACAATCGATAGCTTGCTAACCAGCACATTTCTTTTGCTGAGTATTTAAAACGAACTATAAATGAATTAGCTATCAACGGAAGGAAAAGTGACGACATCATCATCGGACTGGATGGATGAAGAAAAAAGTCGCGAGATACGGATCAAACAGACTTGTATTGTCTTTCGCTCTCCTAGTTGATCGGCGAGGGGCTACTGCGGTAGAATCTACCTTCTTATGACGCCTGACAGCAAAAAAGCACGATAAATCAAAGGAGAACAGTATGACAACTTGAACAAGCGAAAGAAAGAAAATGAAATGGGGAACGCCAACCAGCATCTTTGTGTGATCTAGACATGCAAATCATGTATCGGACGAGTCAGTCTGTCGAGGGACACCCATTTTTATGCAAAATTGCAAGCGATTCAACGCTGAATCGGGCCAAAAATGGACACCTCTTCAATGAAGAGCTCTTTTATTTCGCCCCTCTTCATTGAAGAGCTCACCGATCGAGCTCGTCTTCAATGAAGAATGATTAACCCGAATGGAGAGGGATGGAATGAAGTCTTCATCTCTCCTCTTCATTCGCCATCCCTAGTCGCACACATACCGTAATAGCAAATGGATTGTTTCGCCCCTGATGAATCCTTGCTAGCGTGGAACTTTTTATCCTGCGATTTGTTTTGTTTCTAAAAATCAAATAAAAATGTATTCTTACATCAACCATCATTGCATTGAATACTGTGGCGGGAACATCTGTGGCTATCTGAATAAATAAATTAGGTTCAACAACAAAATAACATTTTAGTCACAAACCTTCGAACCAAACATGATGGATGAACATAAAGCAGATGCATAATCGAATTTGACATGAAATAAATTTAATTAATTTTCAAAAACATTTTGTCAAACTACCTCTTTGGGCATAGCAAAGTAGCATCTTGTATCGACGTAGGCAGTTCGATAGAGTAAACTGTCACATTTCAGTTTGAGAAAGTCGGCTGAATTCATCATCTATATGAAAAATTAATCAAGACATCATTACATAGATGGGCTCTTCCAGAGTTGACTAATTGCGATTCCACGTGTGCTAACAGCAGTGCGATAGTGATGAAACATTTGAGGAGAAGCATTGAAAATTTTCGCTAAAGTGTCTCTGCTACAGCATTATATAGCTGAAAGAAGGGCCGCAGTTTGGTGCGTTATGGACCGTAAAAATTGATTCATAAACTGCTTCTTCTACACTCCTTTGGACAATTGACAAAAGATGTTTCATCAAGCTTGATTTAGCCTTTCCTCACAATTTGAAAATGTATCAATCCGACTCCAACGATCGCTTATGTATTTATAACTGAGTGGCTGAGTAAAAGAGCGCTTAACTCGGAGAACAGCTGAGCAGGAGGAAAGCCATGATACATGAGAGGACGATGCTAACCGAATTGAATACCCTCATCGATCTCAGAACAATTTCACTTAGTGCGCTGTTAGGGCGTCCCAAGTGTTTTCGAAAAATAGATCATCAAAATTTATAAATGTTTGATATTCGAAACATGATCTTGAACGATGAACTTGTTTATTGAATTACATTCGAAAACTAAAAGTGTATTCAACGGATGCATTCACACACAATTCGTATCACGTTGTTGGCACTCAACCTACGCATTTCGTACCATATGTTACGCTTTTAAAAAAGTAATCAATAGTACAGGAGAAAATTGTTTCCAATCATGAATTATTTATCACGAAATACGAAATTAGTACGTTTCAACGGATACACTCGCACACAATTCGATGGGTTCCATGGTCTGCAGCACCCAACAGGCCATTGTAGTACGAGTTCACTTGATGCCGACCATAGCCCTTGGTGGGCAGGGTCATTCCCTGGAAATTTATTATTTAAAATAATTAATATTTATTAAATTAAACGAATAATTATAATTACTTGATCCAGTCGTCCCCAGAGGAGCGTTGCCCAGCAGTGCTGACGCACGATTATGTCGGTAATCTTCAAAGCAAATCATTATTTAGAAGAAGAAATCTTAATATTTCTCAATATAAATAAATTCACCCTAACGAGAAATTCGTCTGCTCTTTTTGTTGGATTACTCTTGTCATCGGAATCGTACTTCAGATTGTTTGGCCAGTCTAAAAAACATATTTTTTAATGGATAATAACAAAAAATACGAAATTCAAGCTCACTGGGAATCTCAATCATCTCTTTCCGTCCATCATTAGTAATAACCTCAGCGCAGTACTTTGGGTCGTGTTTCCCTGTTAAAGTTAAATTTTACAAATATATTTCTATGAATAAAAAAAAAGAGAAACTAACATTCACAATTCTTCGTTTCCGCATTGTATACGTGATGCGTAACACACTTCTTGTTCGCTGAAAAAGGTATACCATTTCCCTTTTAAGCGCTCCTATTTGGCTTTCTATTCAACATGTCAGACCTACAGAAAATAAGAACGAAAATTTCAGAATTCAAAATAAATATTTTTCTCACATGGTTGTTCTGGCAAATGATCGTTAACTGTCGCCTCTGCCGGGTCACAGAAGCAATGGTTACGAGTTAGTCCTTCCCACCAGTCTGCAAATTATATTTATAGTTATTTTCTGAATAAATATTGATCGTGATCATTCCAATCATTACCGACTATCTGATCACATAATAGTTTCTTGATTACATTTTAAATATTAAGTTTACTAAATTTACCAGTGAGTGTTTTCGTCTTTTCCGATGGAACATTGTGGACACCATACCGTTTGTTCCCGGTGAGAATCATCTTAAATTATTATTTTAGTTTTTTTAAAATTAATATCAGCAAACTTTATTTGCTCAGTTTAGACAATTCGAATTTTTTAAAAAATTTTCTGTATATATTTCACAATGATTAATTTAAATTATTAAAAATAATTAAGAGACCTTCTCCGTTAAAATTTACCATTTTCGTCATCTTCCGGACATTCACTCCAAGACTTTCGATTCAACCCTTCATATTGCTACCATGGATGAGTGTCCGGGCCCTGTTTACAATGGGTACCATATAACCGCAGCGCGTCGCCCACGCGGCGCGTCAAGTGCGCGCGAAGTTCAAAAATTCAAATTTCATATTTTCTCAACCGAACAAGCTAGAGTCAAAATTCTTTTTGCAATGTATTAGTCACCTCATACGTGCAAAATTTCATCAAAAAATTTTCCTCAACTTCATTTCTTAAGGTCATTTTTTGAAGTCAAAAAGCACTTTTACGTCCATTTCAGACGCATACCGAATTTCCGTAGCTTA
>LS485332.1:245509-267388 GCA_900490705.1 Pristionchus arcanus
CAACTTAGAACGAGATAAAATATTCATTTTGAACGGAGTTATGATTATTTTGGTTAGGCGCATATCACAGATTATCACGAAAAAATGCTAAATTTTCGACTTCTTGGGCATGTAAGTCGACAACGCACGCATGTGGAACCGAGTTAGGATTTTTCCTATAGTATATCGAGTACCTAGATTCCGAAAATGATATCCGCTTGGTTGAAATGGGGGGGTCCCCTTTCCAGGAAAAATTATTTTGTGATTTTATCGCTAGTTTTTAATTTTTTTCGAACTGAAGACGACCTCAAATTTCTTAGTGTTCAATATGAAAGTTGCTTAGAATTTTTTTCTGCATTTTTTAAGCCCGGAGCGAAGTTTCTATCTGCTCTGGGAGCTGAGATACGCTGGAGCCGGGCCCAGAGCCGGAAAGTACCTAAAAACCGGTTCTGGGACAAATGACTTGCGCCTAAAAATTTCTCACCTTCGATATAGTCTACCAGATTTTTCTCATGGAAATAGCTCAAACTTTTGCACCTGGTTCCTCAAGGGGGTCATTTTCATGCAATCTCTCAGAAGACGCGTGATATAACAATACCATCCCTATCATCAATATCTTCATATCTGATCTTAAATCCCTCAGAGAATAATTTCCAGCCTTCCTGGTTACCATCATAAGGTTCCATTCGAGGCAATTTACTTATCAATTTGTCTCTTGCTTTCTTCCTTTTCCTTTCCTCCCTTTCTCTTTCACTTTTGGAACTGTCCGATTTATTGTTCTTTTTCTGCTCTTTGCGTCTTCTACGCTTCTTCTTATCAGATTCCGACGATGAATCCGATTCAGGAGAACTTTCGTCTCCTCCTTTTCATTCTTTCTCATATCTCGATAACTCTTAGCTGCTCCTCGCAACGGAATATCCGACTGATATCTCACATAAGATCTCGATCCATTTGATTTGTACGCATTCAAGTTGCTCGATTCTCTCTCATGCATCGCACTTCTTTGCATCTCACCATGATTCATTGTTCTATTCGGAATGAGAAACAGATCTTCTACAATATCTGCATTCCATCTTTTCATTAGATCAGAGACGAATGCATTCTTTTCTCTTACATTCGCTCTCAATTGGTGATACATGTGAACAATATCATCTGCAGATTGCAGTCCAATGTCCATCACAATTCTATCCAATTTGTCACACTGATTCAATCTCATTTCTTCAGACATTCTCAATTTGCATCTCATTTCGTTGTTTACTTGCTCCAATCTATTCATTTCACTATTCAATTCATTGCTGTAGCGGTCCACGATCTCATTCAGCTCTTTTCGCTTGGTCGCAGACACGTTCCTTTTCTGGCACCATTCACTGATTCCATCTACCATATCAGTGTGAACCTTGATCAATCGCATTACAGTACTCTCATTGCTCCTTGACACACTCAACTGCGTGCCATCCTCACTCAAATCCATATTGCCCAATGAGGATACCCTCGAGCTATCCAACCGCAGCCGATACTCGGGTTCCTCAAAAATCTACAGTAGTCTTCGCACTCCAATAACACGTTCGCCTTACAGTATCCCTCGACCGCAGCCGAATCCCTTAGATATACTGTAGCCGATTCTTAAATTGCACAAGATCTGTAGCACCCTATCGACCGCAGCCGATGCTCTCTTGGGTCTACAGTAATCCAAAACTCAATACCAATTCCTCAAGAAACGTTGGATCCTCAGTACCCCTCGACCTCAGTCGAATACGGCAGGTATACTGTATCCAATCGATTGATACTCAAAACAACTCTTGATACCACGCAGATCTACTGAGTGTCGACCTTCCAGGCAAGTACACTACAGTAATCACGGATTTACTCAAAGCACCAGTATCCAAGATCTGTCCACAGATCGCAATCCACGACCCTATCACACAGTAGGAGCGTCCGCGCTCACCCACTAGGATACTCTTGGGTACGGTAGGTACGGTACAGCCTGGTACCCTCTTTGGTACACCTCACTTCAACCAGGTATCAGAGTTACAGTATTCCGGGCTCTCCGTCCACGGTTTTGGTCACAGTTATCCGGGCTCTCAGTCCACGGTTTAAGGGTCCAAGGGTACGGTACTCTAGATTCGGCTTGGTTCGGCCCCCATGAATGAGCTTCGGATATGCGGATTCACTGTGAGAGCAAACTACAAGAGATATACTTCACAATTTATCCATCCTCAGACTCTCTTTGGAGAAGGGGAGAGGGGTATTTATAGTCACTTAAGGGGGTTGCTGCATACAATGATTGGGATGCAAAGAGGGGGATCAGGAGGGAATGAATGGGATTAGGGGATGGGGAGGGAAATGATGGGGATCTTCTTATATTTACATATTGTATCTTCTTTCTTCTAAATAAACAGCAACGGTGCATCACTACTATATCTGAAATAGCCCTAATGGCCCTATCTAATACATTCATCTGCAATCAAAATCACGAATTGCAGAATGCACAACATTGCAAACGCTTTTCTGGTAACCAATACACATTTAGATATTGTACAACAGCGAAACTGACGTGAATTTTCCCCCATAATTTGGGTTGTTAACATGAGAATGTGCAGAATAATGAAAACAAAAATGCGTAAAAATATCGATCTAACGATTTTCGAATAATATGGTGAAAGGCGGTAACAATAACGGTATCTCTCCTCTTTCTGATTCAGACGCGACATAACGAAGCATCGTGGTTCATTCTCGAGTGAAAGAAATCGGAAACTAAGAAAAAATAACGGGATTGGGAGTATCCTATTAGAGACACTCGAGAGGGCGAGAGAGATTTTGAGCTCTAATCACTTTCAATATTGATTGTCTCGCTATTGAATGGTTTACAATAGAATGAAATAAAAAAAAGAGAAAACATTTATATTAAAAAACATTTATCGCTCAATTGAGCTTTTTACAATATGAAAAGTTGAAATTAATGTTAGATTTTTCTACTTTTCATCTTCATTCATTTCATGCGACAGAGGATTCCTGACGAATAACATGGAGAAACTCCTGAATGATTTTTTTGTACTTTCGAACCACTCACAAAAAATTTCGTCGAACCACCGATATCATCCAATAGAATATTAGATCATCGAAAATATTGCATTGCTAACCTTGTAATGTGATCTCTTTGTCTCGTAAATACTGCTCGCTTGGAGTTTAAAATTATCCAGACTCAGTGCAGCCAGCGGCTCGACAGGATTCTGAACAAGTGGCTCGTAGTCATTTCTCAAATTCGCTTTTACGACGAAACTGACTTTGGGTTCAAGAGAATCGAAGAATCTATGTGTCTGTACAAGCACTTTGTACGTGTTGTCCGAGCACCTGCATTATTTTTTAAAATAACTTTTCAAAACTTTGTTTAGTCTTTATATTTCATATTTCAAAACGCACGATATTTGCTTGACTCCATTGACTGTAAAGCATGCAGTAACAAAGTCTTCACGGTGGCAATCAATCACGAAATAAAGCACGGCACATGCGCGAGGTACATTCATCTGAAATCGATTCATTTCTCACTGATATGCTATGGTTATGTTGCCATTGGCTTCGTTGCAATTTGGGCTACGCGTGCAGTTTTTAGTGTTTCAGCAAAACTTCCAACTAGCAAAACAACTAGCAAAACTTCCTGAATTGCCCCAACCCCTATTTCTCATCTGTTTTGCAGGGCTTTGAAGGGAATCTCTGCGGTTTCTTTGTGTAACTTACAATTGTGTTGGTTGTAGAAAGTTTTAGTGATCCAGTTCCGCGACTTGTCTTTGAGCTAGTCAGTAACGTTAAGGTGCCCTTGTAGTCTTCTTTGTAGAGCAACACTGGAGTGTCGATAAGTCTGATGCCGCTCGGGCAGAATGTGTGCTTTATGTCGACTGAAAGCTGCAATATCGGGGCATTTTTCAATTTCTGAGCCAATGCCCCGCCACCTCGGCTCCTCCCCCTAGAGGAAAGGCAGCTTCAGCTTATGCATTCGGCATTTGGTTAGCCACTCAGTCCATAGGGTCTCTACAAGGGGAGGAGACCAGGGCGGGGGCGTAGCTTGACATTAAAGAAGGCACCCCACTAACCGAGCGGGCGACTATGCAAAGTGAGGAATGAGAGGGGCGCTCTCCTCATTCCGCACGCTCTCTCGCTCGTTGCCTGCGTTCAGCCAATTGATCAAAACTCAGTTCAAACGAAAAATTGTGACTTGGGAGTTTCGAAAGTGTTATCGGGTAACAGCGACCCACCACCTCACATCGAGAACTCAGTTAGCCAGATATTCGTGGGACACCTCCTTTAAATTGGAAAAAAAACACAATCTCGAAATATGACTGCAAATACTTTAGGACAATGTATCTTTCTCAATAGGGAAGAATAAAACGAAAACACTGAATACAGCCAGAACGAATTTGCTCACATTGTAAGGCCGACCAGGAGGTGTGTAGGTCTCATTGATATATTCCTGAAAGTTCGAACATGATTAAAAACCAGCAAAATACCAACTTTATAATAGCTTGTCGTATGACCCGTCGAGTATATGTTAAGCGTATTCAGACGATGATTTGTTATTGTGAAATTTGTCCGTGGTACCTCCGTCTAAAACAGACAGAATGGAGGTTGAAATGAAAATATTTTTAAATTATCCATACCGAGGGATCGAGGGACAAGCGGCATAATTGTTCTCGGTACACTACAACTTTGTTCCATTCCGTTAAGCACAAGTAGTGGCTTAAAATAATATAGAATTTAAAAAGAACTGGTAAAATTAAAATATTCAATATTCAAAATCTATGATCACATACATAACTTCCTTCACTCCATTAACAGTAAAGCACTCGTCAATGAAATCATCCCTGCGACAGTCAATCATCACATGGTAGAACAAGGTGCACGGTTGAGGAATTCGGCCCTGTAACGCGTATCAGTGATATAATCGACCGCGATTGCAATTTCGCATCTATAGCAACAAAGCGCTTGGTGGTTGAACAAATCAATGGAGAAGGCAAATTTGTCACTAAACAAACCCAACTACAACAGTTCTATAACTATTTCGCCCCCACTTACAAAAATATTTTCTGTAGCCAGAGTGACGTATCCATTATTACTGGTCATCGAGCTTGCCATCAACTTGTAATCATCTTCACTGTTTTTTCTGTACAGCAAAACGGGCGTGTCAACGAGTTTGGCGCCACTAGGGCAGACCGTTTGCTTGATTTCAACGCTTAGCTGAAATATACGATAAACATCACAGGCATACTTTTCTGCGTGAGCATAATATCATGCTCACATTATAAATTCCTTCATCTGTAGGATAACTGTCCTGCAGGAAGTGCTGCAATGTTCAATGTTTCAAAATAATAACAAAAATAAAAAATAAAAGTCGGCAAAGTGATACTTCGTATTCAACTCTCTTTGCCGGATAGAATCTGCTAGGGATCAGTTGAAATTCTTCACTGCGAAGGGTTGTCATCGGCTGTTTGGCATTCTATAAGCACCGTTTTGATAATTTTATAATATAAAATTATATTTCGAACCTTGAAAACCCGGAACGTATAATGCATCACCAGGGCCTGTTCGTCGGATGAGCAACTGCAATTGTTACGATAATTTAAATTAATTTGATCATTTTTATTCATTAAATTCGAAATGAGGAATTACGCACGAGTACTCCTGCTTCCCGTTGACTGTAAAGCACGCAGCAATGAAACGGTCTCTGAGACAGTCAATTACGAGGTAGAGAACTGCCCACTCTGTTTCGTTATCGAACTGTAAGGGGACAC
The DNA here is from genome assembly GCA_900490705.1 of Pristionchus arcanus. Classification (NCBI taxonomy): domain Eukaryota; kingdom Metazoa; phylum Nematoda; class Chromadorea; order Rhabditida; family Neodiplogasteridae; genus Pristionchus; species Pristionchus arcanus. The sequence continues at coordinate 251,272 of LS485332.1, forward strand.
AATTCGAGCTATGCAATTGATTATTTTTCGATTGTGCCGAACGACATTAATCCTAAGGGTATCCAACAAAAAATATTTTAAAATAATAATAAACCCTCACTTTGGCATTAAAAACATCCAACTCGACCGCACCAAGGTCGTTGCTAGATATTCCGTCAGCCAGTAAAGTGAATGTTTCACTGTAATCCTTTTTGTACAGAATAGCTGGTGTTTCGATTAGTTTGATGCCACTGGGGCAGATGGTTTGCTTGAAATTGACGGTAATCTGCACAAAAAAATCAGTGTTAAATATTTTTTCATGAAATTGTCAATGATCTAGGAGCACTGAATAAGTTTTGCTTGGTGGTTTCACTCTCAGGCGATTTTTTTAAATCGAAAAAAATAAACAGAAAGAAAGCTTACATTGTACAGCTCTCCTCCCACTCCATGAAGAAGGGCGAAATAGAGGAGAATGAACATACTATCTATGTATGGAAAAAGCATATAACGCATTGCTTATATTATTACACTCCTGGTACCCAATTTCGCATTCGGTTATGTGAATATCGTTATTTTGTGATCGCATCGTGAATGTCATTTGAAGCAGGAAGTTTCTCTAACACTTTCAAACGGACTAAAGATAATTCCAAATGACGTGACGAATTTGTAAACATAGCTGTCCTACGTCATCTCGAGCACTTTCGTTTGCTATGCATGTGATCGGGTCATTGAAGAATTATGTTCAATGGTTCTTCGGAAACTTTTTTTTCAGATCGAATTGATTTATTCGAATTTTACAACACAAACAATCCATAATTCATATGGACAGATATAAGACAAGTGCAACTAAAAAAAGTACCATTTTCCTGGAAATTAGAAGCTGGGGACTGAAAATGGATAGAGTGGCATTTTTATCTAGAACACGTTTTATATTTCTTTAATTCTGCCGAAGGGAGATCAAAAATGTCTCACAACATATATTTTTGTAAAGCAGCCATTCGCGATATCAAACACTCATGCACTTCCTTATCACTGATATCACGATAATTTCAATCCTTTTCGAGAACCGTATCTACCATTTTCGACGGTATCTGCCATTTTCGAACGTTAAGAAATGGCAGAATCTGCCATTTTTGAAAGTTGAAAAATGGCAGATTCTGCCATTTTCGAACGTTTTGAAAATGGCAGATTGGCGATTTCTTTCAAACAGGCGACAAAAGACCATTGGAGAGTAGGGGAATCGAGCCTCCAACCTTCTGCAAACGAGCGACGAGCGCTCCAACCATTGAGCCAAGCGCTCTTTTCAACCTTTCATTGTCCTCTATGAATTCGGGAGAAAGCGGTTGAGGGAGAAGACACAGAATCAGGTATGTTTCAAACGTTTCAAACGTTCATGAAAATGGTTGAAGCTGTTAGACCTATAAAGGTGATAAGCAATCAGTGTTTGATGTCGCATGAATGATTAGATGGCATCAAAAATGTCGAAAATATGTGAGAAATGGAGACGAGCGTTGATAAATGGCGGAGTTGTGAATTCGGAATGTCCATTAGAAGATTATGGCTGATTTGGACATTTGCTCAATTATGGTACTTTTTTTATTTGCACTTGTCTTATATCATGCGAAATTTTGAAAAATACAGAGGAATATGAAACTGAACGAATACACAAAAGTAGCTGAAAATGTAGAAATGTAGAGTTAGCATTTTCCTCGACCCAATTATGTTGCCAATTTATACCAAAGGATATTTTGTTTAAAGGAATAAATTTTTATAATCATTTATCAATATTCTTATTATTTATATTTCGAATATATTTGAATCTCCCGTTTCCCGAATGGAAGTGGACGATAGGTGTCATTGATGAACCCCTGAAATTAATTATTATTTATTCTAATCAATTAATTTTGATGAATAATAAATTAATTGCTAACTCTGTAATGAATTCTGTCCTGCTCGTAAAAATTGTCCGATTGCAGATGATTTTCCTCACGTCTTATAGAAGTTATTGGCTTGTCGGAGTTCTGAATCAACAGTTCGTTCTTTTTAGCTGTTTTATGGAAAAAAACAATTATTTACGACCGTGAGCATCGAAAAAGCATACAGATGAACTGACACATAGGCAGAATCGAGAACTTTTACTGGAATATAGTAGCCTCTCATTTTGCACAAGAATATTGCCCATTGTGTTTGAACATCTATAATTACAATTGTGTACTCCTTCTTATTTAGACGTTGAAATGCTTAAAAATTATAAGTTTATGACTACTTTAGCTAACAAACAAGAACAAGTAATAAAGGAATTGATTTAGAAATATATGTTTGCTCACGGCAGTTGGTTCACTCCATTAACCGTAAAGCAGTCCTTAACGAATTTTTCTCGACGACAGTCAATTACGTAGTAGAACAAGACCCACTCTTGCGCGATTCGAACCTGAATTGGCAATTCACACATTTATGCAAAAATAAATTCTAAGAATTCATAAAAAAAAGAATTCATGTGAACGATAAAAAAAGTCAGAAAGATATACCACTGAATTTACGGTGTTAAGCTTGACGGATCCATTCTCACTATCTGTCATTGAATTTGCTAGCAGAGTATATTTATCTTCATCGTCTTTTTTGTACAAAAATACTGGCGTGTATGTGAGTTTGATGCCACTGGGACAGTAAGTGTGCTTGATATCAACGGTTAGCTGAAACAAATGAATCACTGATTTCCTTCAAAAAACGGAACAGTGTAATAATACTAATTTATAATGAAGCCCACATTATATTGCTTCTCTGGAGTTCTGTAGGTGTCCGGTAGGAAATCCTGAAATGCGATATTTTTTTAAAATATTTCATTGTTACGATTTTAAATCGAAATAACGAACGTAATAATCGGAGATCTCATGTTCGTAAAAGTTGCTTGATTCAAGTATATATTTCTTTCTTCTAATAGCAGTCAATGGGTCGTCCATGTTCTAAATTTCCGACTCTTATTTGATTTTTTAATATAAAATCCGAACCGCTGGACCGAAAGAACTGCAAAATTTTATATTGTGAACGAGCACTCTGGCTGTTGTACTCGAGCAACTATAATTGTTGTTGTTTTTAAAAATACATTAATGTATTTTTATTTAAATGTCTGCATACATCAGTTGCCTTACGCCATTAACCGTGAAGCATTCATCAACGAATTTCTTTCTGCGACAGTCAATCACATAGTAGAATAGTGCCCACTCTTGCGGGATGCGAACCTGAACACATCTATGAGCTAAAGAAAATTATTCAATGTGCTTTACTGCTATATTAGTCCAAATGAAAACAATTACAATTTTTTTTGAAATTTCAAATAACCACAAACATAAGAATTTGTAGTAGCCAGCTTGACAGCTCCATTACGGCTGCTTGTCGTTGAACTAGCGAGTAATTCAAATTTGCCAGTCCCTGCTCTTTTATACAGCAAAATCGGAGTGTCCACAGCCCTTATACCACTGGGACAGAAAGTGTGTTTGATATCGACAGTTAGCTGAAATATTGAAATTTATTTTGAGCAAGTTCGTCCACACAGCACAGTGTAACTCACATTGAAAAATAGCTGGGCCAATGTTCCGTGAAAAAGGGCGAAACAGATGAGAATTCGCATCGTAACGATGAGTTGGCCCGTTTTTCAAAGATTTATATGTATCGAAAAACAGAATTTCGAGAATTTAGTTAGCGGAAAACGGATCAATTGTGATAGCGTCCGACACGATTCAAGACAATGTGCTAATTCAAAAATTAATTTCGTTTCTTTCGTTAGCACTACATTTCGCAATACTTTCGTTTCTATACAAGCTACATTACAAAAGCTACAGTATCCTCAGGACTACAGTACTCCTGTCACAGCAAAACTTGAGGACAGATTAACGTACATCCATTCTTATTGAAAACAACATATTCACCTTGTTACCGTACCGTACATCTACAGAATATCTAACGTAACCCTAATTCGAACCTACAGCACGCTAACATAACCCTAATACCCACTTATAGTACCCTACCGTAGGGTTGCAAATTCAATACCGGTATCAATAGTATTGCACGCTTTTTCCCCTCCGCGTTTTGACTGCAATAGTATTGCAAAAGTGCAATACTATTGCAATACTAGCGCTCTGGTCGCTTCCCTTGGTTCCCCAACGAGAGACTGTGGGATGGGAAGAGAGCGCAGACAGGGCAGAGGAATGCGCGAGAGAGCACTCTCTCACTTTCACACGCTCTCTCACCCTCTTCCCATGGGAAGAGGTAGGGAGACAGTGCAATAGTATTGCATCCTTGCAATACTATTGCAATAGTTCCCCTCTCTCGCAATACTATTGAGGGGAGAGGCGGAGAAGGGAAGAGGGTGCAATACTATTGATATCGAACTTGCAACCCTACCCTACCGTATCCCCAATCCCCACCCACACTACTCTACTGCAGCCACACTCTCCTCACTCCACTTCTTTCACTCTCCTCTAATCCCCTCTCTTTGCATCCTCCTCTCAAAGAAGAGGATTATCTCCCCTTCTCTTCTCTGTCTCTCGCCCTAATCCAATGTAAAGTGACTCGATTTGCCTGCTCGCGACTCCATTTGCCTCCCTCCTCCGGCCTATATAAGGATCTCCCCTCCCCTCCATCCTCAGTTCGTGCCTCGCCTCGACCTCTTCACACACACCTCAGCCATGGACAAGTCCGCCTACATGGGAGCGCCAGGATCGGGATCCGGCGGAGGAGGAGCCGGCTACGCCAGAGAAGAGTACGCCTGGGGATCGGGTATGTTTGAGCTCCCATCCTAGGATTCCCAACTTGGGATCCTGGGCACCCCACCCAGTATCTAGTCTTACCGTATCCCCACTTTGGCAACCAGTATTCTAATCTTGTGATCCAGGACCCCTGGATATCCCACCAGTACCCAGCCTACCGTAACCCAATCTCCCTTCAGGATCCGGTGGCTCTTCGGGAGGATCGGGCGGCTTCGGCTCGGGCGCAGGCAGCAGCAACCCCCCTGGTACGTTTGGATCCCAACCGTGACCCCGGTACCATGACCCCTCCTCTTTCGACTGACCCCTACCGTACCTGCTACAGTACCCTATGGCTCTGGCACCGCCCTTGACCCTGATACCCTACCTTTCCCTGATTACCGTATCCTAACTCGTCCTCATTCCAGGCGTGACCAAGCCCCGCACCGACCAGTCGTGCTACATGGGCCCCTAAGCCGTCTACTCAACACGCCACCAGCGGTCGACACCCCTCGTCTCTTCTCTTCTCTCACATTGCCCCCTATGGTTCCTGGTTCCTGGTACCCATGGTTCCTGGTACCATGGTACCATGGTACCCCAGACCCCTCGCTTCCCCCCACCCGCCTCCTCAATCGATCACAACCCCAGTGATTCGAGCCTTCCCCGTGGATAAAGTCCATGCCAAAAAGGCTTGTCTTGCAATTACGTGGTGTGCAAATACATGGGAACGGGGACGGGTACTGATTTGTGTGTCTGCTTTTCGGCTTGGTCTTCGTTGTCTTCTGCATCGGTCTTTGTTACTGTGGTATTGATCTCTACCATCTTGCATTCTCTTCTGTTGGATTTGCATAACTTTGGGGAGCGGGTTCTTCATTTCCAATCTGAATATGCCAAAACGTCATGTCTTGCAATTACATGATGGAGCACAGTGTTTGGGGACAGGGGAAGAGGGAATATGGGTACTGTATTCATTGGTTTTACTTATGCTCTTCTTCTCTCTTTCTCCCCTTTCTTCTCAACAGATTTATCTTCTCTTTTCTTCTCCGTCAACCATAAAACAGTAGAAACCAAAAATGTTTAATTCCTGTGGAATGGGAAAGGAATGGGAATGGGAATGGGACATGGGCACTCTAATTCGTTGATCTGTCTGTTCTCTGTCTGCTCTGTCTGTCTGCTGGTCGACTTCTCGCTTTCTCTCACCGTATCATCTTTGGTCGACGTTTCCGACTGACCACACTACGTCTTCTCATCTTCGTACTGCAAATTTGCCTTTTCTTTGGAATATCACTTTCTTTTAGCTTAAAACGGGTTTTTTCTTCTTTAGTCTTATTTTCTCTACCTCCCTTTAATATCATTTGACTAGTGACAATAACACTTGTCTCACTACATCCTTTCTTCCTGCTGAAGCTACAAGTTCTGTTCCATTATTTCTTACTGCTCTTGATCAAGCTAGCTGATCACACCAACTCATGATCAAGTACAGTCTCTGCAGGTGTTTCAGTGACTATTGGGCACCTGCTCCAAACGTCTGGTATTGAGATCACAAAAAGGGCAACCACCTCGTCATTCTGACCAATGATAGAGTAGGGTTGCAAGTATGGGATCGGCAATCCCGAAAGTCGGGATTACCGACCCTCTTCCCTAGCTGTCTCTCTCATTTTCGCACGCAATTTCTCATTTCTAACTGTCTGTCGCGAGAGAGTGTCGGCATTACCGATACCGAACCTGCAACCCTATGATAGAGCATGTAAAATGATGACTTCACACTCACAACCGAAGCCGGAAACAATCGTCAATTTGATAATGCATCTGAAGAAGGGCCTTTCGCTCGAGCAAAAACGCTCGTAATAACAGCACTAATCTTCAGACACAAAAATTACTGTTGTCGAAATTCTTAAATCCTTCGAGAGAACAGTAAACTTTGCGCTTCACTAAACGCGGAGAACAATAAGTGCAGTAGACGTGCTTTACCTACCTGTAATTTACATTTCTAACGGCAGTCACGCTTTCTTGTAAGGAAGATGATAGCTGCGATGTACCACCTTCTTCGACGACCTTCTACTAACTTTGTAACTCTTTGTATTTTTTTCGCGTCATTACATTGCACCTGGTACGTTCTACTTGACCTCTATCTAGTCCTTCTGGTCTGCCTTTCGGTTATGTATTCGTAATACAAACGATTGCACGTGCGCTAGCACGTGCACGTGCACGTGCGCACGCGTGCACGTTCACTTCGTTTATTGATGCACAAGCGTTAATTCTTTGCATCTTTTTTGCATTTTCGTTGATTACGTTTGACTGTTTTGATCACCCAATCGCAAGAACCACTCAGCATGCAGGTGTTTCGGTTCAAAGAACAACATCTGTTGGCAACGTCGCACCGGAATTCGCGAAAATCAATGCGCCGCCTTTGATTCTTAATTCTTGGTTTCACGGAGCCAATTACGAAATAACTTTGCCGTTTTTCTTCGTTGCTGTGTATTTTACGATAAGTTGCACTTCGCTAGACTCGAAGAACTAAAGTGCACATCCATCTCGTCTGACGTGCTTTTCACACCTGCAATTTGCATGTTTGACTTTTGAAGGATCTCTAGCTTACCGCTGGGGGAGGGGGATTATTCACTAGTGCTGGTACGATGAAGAATTCGTCTCAATTCAACGGTAGATTGCGATGAATGAAGAGATGAATCCATCATCCTGGCAGCCCTATTCTCTATCTATTTTGCAACTTTCAGAGAATTGGTTACCTATTTGCAATTCTCCCAGAGATTATCATGCGCAAAAAAGACATGTTCCTGCGAATGGCGTAGGGTGGGAAGCAGTCATGTGACTTTTGCTCCATTGTCTATGAACCCGAAAAGCACCCATGGCGATCAAAGTGATGCATAGTTCGATAAACCATCTTGAAAGTAGGGATCAAGAAATGGTCTCTCTACTTTGCAAACTGTCCCTCCAGTTCAGTGAATTATAGAGATCACGCGAAATTAGGAGAGTAACTTCTTGACCAACAATTTCTTGTTATGAGTTCACGCTCGCCTTCATCAAATTTTCACGCACCACAAGCTCCCAGCGCTAGCTAGCTCACACCTGTATTCATGGTATTTGCTAGGCGGATTGCTAGAAATGTCGTGGGTTTTTTTTCTATTGCTCGGATACATGATTTTATCGCCAATAACACCGTTTACGTGCACATTTATCCCCGCAGGGAGCTGCAAGATGATTTTGCAAGAAATTACAATCGCTAATTTGCGTGTTCTCTCCTCTGACCGTTTAGATAACGGAGAAAATTAATAATTACTTTAACAGTAGACGCTTTCTGGTGTACAATTAGCCAGCACTTTCGGGCGAATAACCTCTGGTCGAAGCGCCTTTGATATTTTCGCTTTTGCAGTGAATTCTCGAGTCTCTCACTTTGAAAATGAAGACAAATTCAGGCATGGATGCGGCTCTTGACAAAATAGGCGACATCTTTCCGGTTATTCACTCGACCGTATTTCTTATCGGGTTCACGAGCAATGCAGCGTTGCTTTTCGCAACGTTTCTCAAGACTCCGAGGACTCTAAAAGTAATTTTTCCACAATTATATAATTTATCCTACACAGTGCATCGATATTTTAATATTCGAATGTAAAAGATGTGTGGAGTAGAAGAAACTAGGAATAGGGAGGCTGTATATTAATATGTTTATTCTAATGATTCACTCAGACCTACTCAATTATGATCAAATTCGGAACGATAAACGACCTAATTTGCGTTTGCTGCGATTTCTTCACTATGCAACGGTAAATACAATCTACATTTGTAAAGTATAATTTAATAATATTTTCAGAATGCTGGTGGTCCCAGATAATCTACTCTATCTCTCATCGGGACCTTGCTCTTCCATTTCTCCGCGAGCCTGCTATCTGGCATACTGCATGCAGCTAACCACGCTGGTTTACTCATACTATGTAATGCTCGCTTCCTTCGGCTATCGGTGAGAACTGTAAATTTAAAACTGGGTAAGACGATAACATTTTTTTCTGCACCATGAACCGCCCAAGTGCTCGAGTGTATTGGTTATTATGACTATGGCTATTGTTCCTCCTGTGATTACTGGGGTGAGTTTATTGAACAATTTAGAAATAATTAAAAACATCTGATATGTTTTCAGTTCGCATTCACCTTTGCTCAAGCAGATATCTCAATCGTGCAAAAATTTCTGCGGGATCACGCTCCAAAGTATCTGCGAGAACCGGGAGCATTGTCAGGTTAGCAGTTATCCTGCTATTTCGGTATACTAATTAGTAGAGTTCGAAATACGGGTCGCCGTCTCTTCATTTCACACACTCTCTCTCCTCTCTGACCGGTGAGAGAGTACGAGGAATGAAGAGACGATTACCCGTATTTCGAACTCTACTAATTAGCCTTGTAGATAAAAGAGAGACCACCTGAGCACGAGACCACCTGAGCAACGCTTTAAAGAGACCAGCTGAGCACATATTATTATGTCGTCCCCTGTTCCGTGATTAATGAAACACGCATGAAATATCGTATTGATTTATGTGACGCTCAGGGCACACCGGCATGACGCCTCAGCTCATATTCACCATTCTATTCGTCATTTGCACACCTGGCCCAGTGTATGTGGGCGTGATATTGATAAGGCGAAGTGTAGGTTCACCATTTTCCTTTCTTTTCTGAATAATTTGTTTCAGATCCTCAGGAAACTTCAAGATTTCTCGCGCGACATGTCTGTTCGAACTAGGAAAATGCACGATAACTTGGTCAAAGTGAGTGGATGTCATTTCGCTATCGTTTTCTGGGAGGTCCAATTAATTATAATTATCCTGACGATACTGGTTCAGGCCCTAACCATCCACGCCACTCTTCCTCCAATCACAATTATCGGCGTGGCACTGTATTTGATTTTATTCTTCGATGTCTACTATCATGCTACGCTCGAGAAGGCTATTTACACGGTGCGTTTTGGATAACACTATGGCTGTCAGAAAGACAATTGCGTTCTCGAGCCAGAATACCCGGAAATATCACTTTTTATTGGCTCGACGCATTGCTTTCTGGCATTTAGTATAGGAAAGATCGTGAGATTTTCCCATCTCGGTTTCTAATGTGTAGTAGCATTTTATGTGGTAAACAAGCCAGACTTCCGTGATCTCTGCAAGAATACAATTGTTCCACGTTATCGGCGCATACAATATCTTGCATAATCTACGATTTTGTAGCATCACGCGGATAATGCAAATATCATATCGATAATACAATAAATATTTTGTAGTTTGCTGCCTTTCCACCGGCTCTGAGCGCGTTCTGTACCCTGTACTATGTGGAGCCATACAGAAGGTGAGAATTTATCTTTCGTCGTTGAAGTTGTTCACGAAAACACGGGATTCAGTTCAAATTGAGATAAATTTGGTCGTGCAAACTGAAGATCGATTAGTCAGAATGAACAATATCGAATCTTATGATAAACTTGAAACATATTTTCATTGAAAATTGGAAAAAAAATCGTATAAAAAATATTTTTTTTAGGTTCATCTGCTGCCGCTCCGCCCGTGTCTCTTTCTCCACTATCAATGTTTCCGTGACACAGTCGATGCAAGTACAGACGAAGGGAGTTCAATTCACGCTGACTTAAACCCTAGATTGATTAGAGCTTTCCTCGCCAAATTTTGAGCGATAATAAAACCCGAGTCACAGACTGGCTGGTTCAGTGATGTTTAGCCAACTGAAATACTTAAATTAGCACTGAACCGTATTAAAGTAGTCATAATAATGAACCGTATTCATGTAGTCATTTTTTAGTTATTAGTACTGCCCGACAAGAATTCCACGTATGTTTCTTTATGTGAAATAATATGATTTCATTGCCATAACCAAACATCACCACGAGATCGTTCCCTAGAGAATAGCATGTTGTTTGTATTTTACATGGAATTACAATATTATTGTTTTTCTCGGAAGCCATATAATATATTATCGCACATAAACATTGCCACCTTCTATCATTTGATAAATTCCTTGCTGTGATACATAACTCGCATAATTTGAATAACTGCAAAATGGAAATTATCTTGGATAAAATTGGCGATTCCATGCCGGTTATTCACTCGATAATCTTTGTTATTGGAGCGTCGGGTAATTTGGCCCTACTGATTGCGGCATTTTTCAGCACACCACAAACGATCAAAGTAAGTTTTCATAAATATTTGATGATGAAATTACGAAATAAATCATTTCAGACTTACTCGATCATGATCAAATGCGGTACTGTAAGCGATTTGGTGTGTGTTTGCTGCGATTTTTTCACCATCACAAGGTGAAAAATAAATAAATATAAATAAATAAATTACACTAACAGGTTACTCATCGTACCGGGCAACGTGCTCTACCTATTTTCTGGGCCTTGCTCTCATATTTCTACTCGATCTTGCTACATCGCTCACTGCATCAGAATAGTCACTCTTGTGTACTCCGGCTATGTGATGCTTGCGAGTTTTGCGTTTCGGTGGGGTTACTTTTTTTAAAATTCATTATTTGAATATCTTTAATAATTCATAATTCACTATTAAATTATTTAATTTATAATTTAATTATTCGCAGTTTATGGATACTCTACGTCCCCTCCCCGAGCCCTACCAAAATTCGGATCGCAATGTTTCTTATTCTACTACCACCCGCAATTGTTGGGGTACTGTAAAATAATAATAACTAATTATTATAAAAAATACTCAGTTTGCGTTCACATTCGCCGATGCCGACAAAGAATTTCTTCAAGAATATTTGCTCAAACATGCTCCAAGATATTTGAGTGAACCTGGAGCCCTGTCAGGTTTGGATTGTCATTGATCGTTATCAATTTGTTGGTTATAGGCCATCCCGGATTAACGCCTCACATGATTTTCACGATAATCTACGTTGTTACCACGCCCGGACCGGTCTACGGGGGATTGATCATTATGCGGCACAAGGTTTGGATAATTGATTCATGAAACCTAACAAAAATAATTTCATAGATCTTATCGAAGCTCCGGGAATTCGCTGATTCAATGTCGCTACAGTCGCGTAATATGCACAGGAATTTTGTCAAAGTTAGTTTCAAAAGGATATTCTAAATTCCAAATGTATAAGTGACACGGGCAATTTTCAAGCAAAATGACAACTCTACACACATTGTATTCTCTATAATAGTTTTACTGTTATAATATCATTCAGGCCCTAACAATCCACGCTTCCTTGTGTCCAATTACAATCTTCGGAGTGCTTATTTATCTCGCTCTCTTCTTTGAACTCTACTATCATCCTACGATGGAGAAGCTTGTTTACACTGTAAGCTTTACGCTCTGAAAAGCAGCATAAATCGACGTAAAACAATATGATGCTGAAACGTGATTTTTGTTTTGACAACAAAAAAATATTCTGAATATTGCAGTTTGCTGCTTTTCCACCGGCCCTTACGCCCTATGGCTTTCTCTACTACGTTCGCCCATATAGAATGTAAGTTTCTCGACAACCACCCATCAGTTGTGAATTAAAGTATATTTTAAAAAAAGAATACACATATTTTTAGGTTCATCCTCTCCTTCTTTCGTCGCGTTCCCCTCGTGAATTCCCTGGCTGTACCAGCGGTTGTAGTGAAAGTCTGTCAGGGAGACATGACGACTGTTTCATCGTGAGAAGAACACCGGATTAACACATTACACTTCACGATTAGTGAAGATAGCAATCCAGTTAAATGATTACTTTACAATTATATTTTTATGTATGCCAATCTAAAACAGAGACGGTAAAATTGTAATTTTTACTTCGTTTGCGTTCTCTCGTACAGTTTTCTACATTAATGTGTATCTAAACTACACCTTTTTGATTTATCGAGTTCAAAGTAATTGAAAAACTGTAGCCATTTTGAAGGATGATGTTATTTTCCACATATGCCCGTTGCAAGACTGAGCGAACTCCCACGAGACAAGAAGCACCGCTCATATGATAGCAACAATAACGAATGTGGTTTATTCGAATAAAAGAAATCTTTGATAAGTACTGATACAACACAGTTGGAATATTGTATGCGATGGGCGATTGAAATTCCTCTAAATTTTGACAGTCCGTTATGAAACAGTAGAGGATAAATTCGAGGTGGGCTCGTACTCAAACGAAATGCGTCGGAATCGGCGCGAGATGAAACTGTAGAAAAAAATGATTAATGATTACTAAAAATTGGCCTTTCAATTTGCTTACTCGCGATACGGCTCCACGTAGAAAAGGGAGCAATATGGCGCGAGGGTCGAAGTAAGCGTTACAAACTGTAATTTACAACTGTATTTGTTATCGAAATTCTGAAGCAGATTATTACCAAGCTACTGCTTCAAGCTAAGCTACTACAAGCTACAAGTACCAAGCTTACAATGTAGATCCCTTTCTCCATTGCAGGATGGCGATAAATATCGAGATGCATTATAACAAACATTATTCCAGCAATAATGCTAATGGGCTGTATCATCGCATGCACCGTTAGTGCCTTAATGTTTTAATAATAAAATTTTATTTCGTTATTGTTGATTGGATAACATTGTGGATTATAAAAATGGGTTGCATTCAAAACGTTACAAGTTTACTATGGTAATCATCTTTGACAAACCCTTTCCACGAAGTTTTTAAAATTCAATTTTCTAGTCTTCACATATACCATCCTCGAGAGCCTCTTTTCAACACTTTCTTCAAGCACTCAACATTTCACAAGTGCCAGACATCACAGGGATTTGCTGATTCTTTGGCAACCTCATATAGGAACCTTGACCAAACTTTTGTGCTGTTTACGTGTACGCTCGGACATGCCTTGATGTTGTTTTAGCAGCATTAAAATCTGAAAGAAAAAATGTTTTTGTGTGCTTTTTTTCATACCGGGAAGAACGGCTTGGGATATGTCATGGTAAATATTTATTACTAATATTTATCCGCACAGATGTTATGATTGTGGGAGAGGGGGGTTGTGCGAGTGGAAGGGGTTTTACAACAAGACGAGTAGTTCAAGTGACGTGAGCAACCAAACAAATCATGCAACCTCCTTTCTCATCACGCTCATAAACTCTGAATACTTTGTGGGAATCTTTCCCTTGCGAAGAAAGGCGAAGAAAGGCCTTGCTTATTACTAATAGACTATTTATTTATATTGGGGTGTCCCACATATTTGTGAGATTTTTATTTATTTTTATTTTTTTGTTTATTCCTTCAACAACAACAAATGATCAGTAATCAATGTATGCTCCCTTAGTAGTCACGACCTGCCTCCATCGATCGGGCAGGGTCTCGATCCCTCTCTTCCAAAAGGCCTGGGGCTTAGAGTTGATCCATGCCTCGAACTCCTTCACAAGTGCGTCTCGGTTCTTGAACTTCTTTCCTCGACAGAAGTTAGAGAGGGAGCGGAAACAGTGGTAGTCGCAAGGGGACAGATCAGGGAAGTAAGGTGGGTGAGGGAGCAATTCCATCTCCAGCTCGTATATTTTCTTCTGGGTGATTTTCGCATGATGAGGGCGCGCGTTGTCCATGAGCATGAGGATTTTGCCCTCGCTCAGGAGTTTGGGAGGGACCCTGACCGCCACCTCTTCCAGTTGGGTAGTGAAGAGGTCAGCCTTGATGGTGATGCCGGGAGGGAGGATCTCCCAGTAGATGGGACCGAGGACGGAGAAGAAGAAACAGAGGAGTTCCTTCTTTCCGTGAAGTTCCGCCTTTGGAGCCTGCTGGGGTTTCTCATCGACGTCCACCCACTGAAGTTTCCTCTCAGGATTATCGTAGGTGATCCACTTCTCATCCATGGCGACGATGTGGCTGACCCAATTGAAATTGGATCTACGGTGGAGTAATCCCTGACAAACGTCAACCCGCTTTTTCAGCTGAGCTGTCGTGAGGTCATGCGGAATCACTTGGGGGAGCTTAGGTGTCTTCCCAGCATCATGCAGGATTCGAGCAACTGTGGTCTTAGGAATATGGATGGTCTTCTCAATATCGCGCACACTAGATTTGGGATTGGCCTTCAGTTCCCTGAGAACACGACCCCGAACACGAGAAGAAGGGCGTCCAGGATGGGGTTGGTGTTCCAGATTGTAATCCCCTCGCTTGAATCGGGTGAACCAATTGAAGCAGGTGTGAAGGGAGGGGGCATTTTCGCCATGAGTCTGGACCAGCTTACGGTGGGATTCCGTCGCCGTTCGACCCAGGAGAAAATAATGAAGCAAAACGGAGCGGTAGTCTCGAGCAGTGTTCATGACTATAACTGATGAAACTAGTCAAAGACTGATGCAATCGAGAAGCGGCTAAGTGTAAACAATTGCACAACATGATGACGTAATATTGTATTGCATCAGAATGATTGTCGATCATGCAGTAATTATTGGCAAGCAAATTCCAAAAATATGTGGGACACCCTGATATTTATAAGTGCATTTCGTCTCTCGCAGTCCGTCCATGGGTGGGTTGGGTATGCATTTAACGCTACGGAAATTGCAATTTTCTCTCATTTTCCTTCGCCAGAAGGCTCGAAAAATATTCAAAAACGCATTATAATATATTGCACAACCACCCTAAAATTTAATATAGCGAATAACGTTGCATAAATCAGTATTTGCATACCTTTCGTCTGACAATCAGAGAAGTGGCGTACGCAGGTCCCGGCGTGCAAACAAGGCAGAAAATAAAGATAAAAATGACGAGAGGTGTCATTCCTGGATGACCTGTATGAATTCATGAATTCATTTTGGCTTTTCAGAGTTATATCTTGAAATAATCTGTTTCGATGCTTACTATTCAGGCACAGTCTTAGTGTAATGTGAGGTTTGAACCGTACGAGCGTCAGATTCTTTGTCAGGCAGTTCAAGTACTGACCTATCAATGCACCGGGCTCGGAGAGATATGAAGGCGCGCGAATTGACAGGTAGTTGCGGAGGAATTCTTGATCTGCTTCGGCAAATGAGAAAGCCACCTGATAAACAAACGCTTATTATTACCATTTCCGGGGATACTACTGACCGCAAAAGATGCTGGAACGAGAAAAAGCGCGAACATGGACAGAAAGACGCTACTGGTCTTTGGGCTCGGCCGATGTAGGATGTACAACCTGTTACTTAGCATTGTCTTCAACATTTTTAGGTGTGGAAATCAGTGATATTTTAACTAAATCATCTTTGAACTACCAGAGGCTTGGCGGTATATGCTACTTGACATTAACGTCGTATCGATAGCTTACCGAAACACGAAACTCGCTGTTATTACATAAACGGAGAAGATTTCCGAGAATAATTGCACGGAATAAGCGCGATAGCACGCGCGAGGGGAGATGAGCGAGCAAGGCCCGGTTGCCAAGTACAACAGGTTGTCAGGAAAGACAACGAGCCTAAAATGTA
>LS485337.1:0-17134 GCA_900490705.1 Pristionchus arcanus
TTTGTTAATGAAATTTACCTAATGAGTATTCATATCGAATGCAGTTTTTTTTTTTAGTTCTGATAGTTGAGAGTCAACTATCAGAACTTAAAATACGAAATGACATCAGGATTACGATATGGACATATACCTACTGATGGCATGGAGAGATGCACGTCTCTTCAATCCATACGACAAACCGATTCTCGTCAAGGTGATGCTAAAGAATAGAGGGAGGGGGTGAATATTTCGGATGGGAATTTTTTATACTTTGACATTTTTTCTGCATTATTCATTTGAATTTGGATAAACCTAAAAGATTATTGTAACACAAATTTTCAATCAGGAGGAGGAAGTTCTAGAGAAGATCTGGAGGCCTGATCCCTTCTTCGCTAATGCAAAAGAAGCAGAATATCATGAGGTAAGTGAGTTCCTTTGGAATGGGATTTCAATTATCTCCGTGAAATCATTAGCGATTGGTCACCTATTTATAGTTTGTTATAATCTTCGAAATCTGCAGGTCACTTTCCTCAATTTTCTCATGCGTATTTTCCCGGATGGATTGGTGCTTTACGAAACGAGAATACGGTTTGCGCATTACATTTTTTTGTAATAATAGAACTTATGTAGATTACGTCTAATATTGTTTAAAAAATATAAAACGTTAGTCTTAGTCACGAATCATTTCCAGACTGAAGACTGCTTGCTCTCTTATTCTTTGCAAGTACCCCCACGATAAACAGACCTGCGAGCTACAAATAAAGTCATGTAAGTTTTTGATAAATGTCAGTGACCACTTCTACAAAAACTTGATATTAATGCTGTAGCAATATTTAAGTCGCCTATCCTCTCGAGACTGTACGATTCGAATGGTTCACAAAAAAGGTAAGTTCGGTTTTTGATAAGAGCTCAGTTTGCAATTTGAAAGGATACAATCTAAAATAACAAGGAAAACGTACAGGAGAATGCGATAGACAAGAATCCCGATGTCAAACTTCCCGAGCTGTATATTGATCGATACGAACCAACAACCTGCGATAAGACGAGAAAAAGCGGTGAGCTTCTATTTGGGTTGAAAATTAAGAAACAATATTATTGTTTTTGCTCGCTCTTTTCCTCAATCAAATTTATACTAATATGGTACTATCATCCAAAATATAAATATCAAAATATGCTGCAGGTTCCTTCGCGTGTCTCCGCGCAGTATTCCGTCTTAAGAGAGACGTGGGATTCCATATCGCACAGACTTACATTCCGACATCGCTCGCCCTAATGTTCTCCTGGGTGCTGTTTATTTATTCTTTGACTAGATTTCTCTTGATTTGGTGATCGGGATACGACTCTAATTTGTATGACAATCAAAATGCAGGTGGGTGTCTGGTTGCCGGAAGAATTCATGGAGGGACGAATTGGCGTGGCCATTACCGTACTCCTCACGTTATCGACGGAGTCGGCCGGAGCTCGAGAGCATCTTCCTAGTGTCTCCTACATGAAGGTATTCTTAATTGGCATACCGTGCGTGCTTTCAGACAATGTAGAAAATCTTTGATTATACGATGTTACATCATTTTTCAGGCTATCGATCTGTGGTTTGGATTCATCACAGGATTCGTGTTCTTCACGCTCCTTCAAACGTTATTCGTTATTGCTTTCGATAAGCGAGCCGCCCAATTGGTATGAGGACGCCCTATGAAAGATGGAAAAATATTGTTTTCAGAGAAAGTATGCCGCAAAGAAGAGGTCTGACATCAATGAAGAGACTAGAGAAGCAATTTTGCGAAAGGCCGATCGCTACCATAAAACTGGAAGGTACGGTAGTTAGCGAGAGAAAAGTGGTCATGAAAATATTCAGATATCTCGACAACTTCTGCCGAGTCTTTTACCCGCTAAGCTTCGCTCTATTTCTAATTATGTATTATTTCGTGTATACGGAAGGCCGTCAAGATGACTGCATCAATCGGAACTGAACTTATCATTCGTCCGTAGAACTCGCTAGAGAATCTGGATCTCTCATTATGCCAACACTAACATAATGTCGTCTTTCTGTGTTTTCTATTAATAATGTTGAATCATTACTCGAATAAAATGCTTTATTTACCAGAATATTTTCTTGCTATTTTCGTACTTTTATTAAGAATATTGAATAGAATAGAATATTAAAAAATTAATAACACTTTATTAATTTTTTTCAATTTCTTATTTGTTTTGAATAAAACATAACTATTATGCAAACTATTAGATTAAACCTGAAATTGATTAAAAATGGTGCAGTTTGCGATTGCGGAAATTTGTATTACCGCGTGTGCGATATTTACCAAAGTGCCAGTGTTTCACCTTTTTTGCGGGTCTTGGCCCGGTCCTTCTTCCAACCTTTGAATTTCCTACAGTAACGTTAATCGATTATAATCTGCATAGTATTCATGCTTCTTTATCGAATAGTCTAGAGACTAAGCGGAGTGAATGTTCTGCGAGTTCCCGTTACATCCTCCTACGTTATGTTCCTACCGGTGAGTTCCTATTTGTCGTTGACCTACTCTTATTATATTTTTCAGATTGATCAAGAGTGTTCCTTACATCTGAGCGCCGAAATTAAAGAGGATGTCATTGGCGTTGTTGGAAATCGTGATCGCTCACTCATTGCACTGATTACCCTATCTTCTGTACACATTTACAATGCACAGGTTTGCAGTATTATTTTGTCATATTATTCCCTTTTCTGGCATCATGGTTGTGAACAAAATAAATTTCAGCCTAGTGTTTTGCTCTGCACGTATCGTCAACCTGAGCCGGAGCTCGCGGAGAAAGGAGAGTTTGTTCGTGCATACTGGCAGTTCGACTCAATTGCACTCGCAGTTACAGTAAGTCTCGTATTTAATTATATTGCAACTAAGCAAATTCTGTTATATAGACGAAGAAGACGCATCTGCTTATTTTCTCCGTTACACTAGATATAGATGAGCGAAGTTACTGCTTGAAAGAGTCGGATGAAGGGGACCAGGTATTTTTTTTTCAATTAATTTTCAACTTAGAGACATACTTTGAATCGTCATTCCTGAATTGAATTGAATTCCAGATTCGTTCTCGATTGAGACTTTCAAAAGATGGCTTACCCAGTGTATTCCTGCAGCTCAATGTCGTCGTAAATACGACATCACCTATATCTTGGTTTGTGATTTTCTAAACTAAATTTCGAGACAATTACGGTATGGTCAGACTAGCTGAAATGTGCATTTGTTGTCATGTATATAACATTTTTCCAAATTGAAGCGCGGCTCCCAATCGTGACGAGTTGCTGATTTGCGGATCCAACGGTTTCGTGCATCATCTGCAGTGGAATGGCAAGGTAGGTCGTGATTTCATCTTGTTAGGTATTATACAATGTGGTCTATGTGGTGTGTAATTTTAAACAGTGTCTATAATAATGCTTTGTGAGTATGGCAACAATCATGTTCGAGTACCTTGGGCGTCTTATATATATTCTTCGAATACATCACTTCCAGTTCGACAACTCTCCCTCCAACTGCTCTTCCTTCCAACTCTCGAAAATCCCCTTCGCACACGATCAACTGCAGTCAAAACGTTTGTGTTGTTTTCCTCTTATTTTCCACGTCGGTGTTTATTGAACTAGATTTTTGCCGGTACCGTAATAAATTGCACTTTTTGCAGCAGCTTTCCTGTCTGATCACTCGTCAGTATTCATTCGAGACATCACTTTCGCTCCGCTCACTGGAGGATATTCAATCGTGCTGTCTGATGGACGAGCTGCACTTCTCACGAGCAACGATCATAAATTTCTGCCAAATGTGAGACGTATACGATATTATGAATTTGTACTATAGATTATTACTGACCAATTATCGGTCACTCCCTAATGATTTTCTTTTTTCAGACTCTGCTAGGCGCGTGGGCGAGTCATTTGAAGGATGCAGTAGTGACCGACACTAACCACCGATTCAGATCGCTGCTGTTTGGATGCACAAAGTGAGCTTGTTTCTCTATAAAATCGAATAAAAAAAACGCACTTTAAGTGGTTGTAGAATACGATTAGGCCTACCTAATACCTACTGTCTACCTATCGAGCTATTGACCTTACCTACTATTATGACTACTATTAGGAAGTGGAAATTCTGCTAATAACTGCTAAATTCGAATAATTGTGATTCCTATTTGTTTTCAATGGTGATATTGTGGCGTACCACGTGGACGACCTCACAGGTGCACTGCATCAGACATTTCGAGTCTCTCTCACAATCAGGAACGGACCAGGTAAGTCTCCAAATTTTTTTAAAAGTTCACTGGGGGTATTCTTTTTTTTGAAAAGTGAATTTGTATAATAATGGGTGTGAACAGCACACGCAGTTCATGGTGTAAGCACTGAAATAAAATAATCTAATTGATCGCATTTAGAGCTTGCTGGTCGACTCGGACAAGTACATACTCTCCGTGTTCTACCACAGAACGGAGCGATCGCTGTCGTGTGGGATAGCGGTATCATTGTAATTGCACGGTTTCATAACGATTGATGTAATAACAGAGAAAACTGATCTGATTCTCCTAAATTAGAGTGCCAGTGAATGCAAATCAAATAATGTATTTGATTTTGTTGAATTAAAGAAGCTGTAATATTTCAGTCTTTCCCCGATACCTCAGCATTATCATCTGCCCTTGGTCCTTCAACATCGACTGCTACATCCTCCCCGTCTTCAGCGGCTCTGATCCCTCTCCCACCGGTATGTTCATTGGATACGGTGGGATATGCTAGATTCAAAAGGCGATATATCAAATGACTCAATTGAAATATATCGATTTGAATTGTATTTGACGATTGGTTATAATTGCAGGTATGCGCAGTTTTCTCTCCGATGGGCGCACAGTGGTGGTGCAGTCTCGAAGGACGAGAGGAACACCGGTTTGTTAAAACAATATAATTTTTTTATGAAATTCTTCCAACAATATTATCACTCAAGTAGGGATGCCGGAACAAAGTTTGTTTCTATTTATCCCACAGTTTGCCCTCTCCCTTCCCTCTCCCTCATTCAAAACAGCTCGAGAGAGACGATATGCAAAAAGGGGTTGCGGAGAAACCGCACCCACTCCTCTCCACAATTCATCTCAAATACCGCGATGGTGCGGTTTCTCCGCACCCCTTTGCATAAAGTTCTCTCGTGCGATTTTTAATGAATGAGAGAGAAGAGGGATTGGTGAGTTGCAGTTTTTTTTCAGAAATGACGCCGAAGATCCCGCTACATATACTTCGATCGACTGGGGACCTGAAGGATATCAGGTAAAACTTTTTTATTTAATGTATATTTTTATTGGAATTCGTCAATTACAAGTGTAACATAATTTAGATTAAATTGATGACCTCTTACTTATTTTGCATTTTTCCAGCTTTGGCTGGGAGGGTCAAACGGAGCGAGTCTGCTGCAAATGACAAGGTCTGCTGCATTCGCCAATCCCTATATGGTTTGTCACAATTTTGAATTTTTTTGATAATAGAAACAAGATTAGACATTGTCGTTAATGCCGGCGCGAGGACTAGAATGCTTTATTCGCAGAGCGGTAGAATTTCGCATGTTTATACTTCACGATTGCAGGAACACTCAAATCGAATCGTATTGATAGGTGCACAACGTATCTACATCTCCCCTCTCAGGTGCATATTTTAAAAATGTGTAAATATGGTATTATTTAGGTCGTTGTATTCATTCGCATTTCTCAGATCTCGTGAAGTTCTAGCGTCCTCTCCTCATTCTGTATGGAGTGCTATCGACCTCCGACCAGAATACCTTCATGCGAACTGGCCCATCAGAGTTAGCACCTTTTTAAATATTAGTTTTTACAGATTGGAGTGGATTAATTTTCACTATCCTCTGAATCGTTTCATTAATTCAGTTATTATTTTACAATTTTTCGCTTTTGAATTTGAAATAAAATATATCGTATATTTCAGTTCGCTTCACTGGACCGGGAATATGGCCGAACTCTCGTGGTTGCGGGTAGCACCGGACTTTCTTTCTGTGCCCTTTCAAATCAACGGTGGAAAATATTCGGAAATGAAAGCCAAGTGAGACCTAATTTTAAATCTTTTTTAACGAAAAGATAAAGACTGCATTAATGTGACGTAGGAACGCATTTCAGGAACGCGAGCTGCATGTAACTGGTGGTTTATTTATATGGCGAGGTCTGATGGTCGGGGCATGTGCCGAGAGCGGCATCAAAATGTATCCTATAGAGACGAGACTAGATGAAAGGTGCGATTGTGACAATATCAATTCGTATGTTACATACGGTATGTAATATCCATGATTTGTAGATTCGCTTCAACGAAAGAGACTGACGCTCGCATCATCATGTCGAATATGAAGTGATGTTTTCGTTGCATAAAAATATATTTTAAATACAAATGCAGAGGTGACATTCTTGTGACGATGGATGTAGAGTCCCGTTTGCTAATGTACACTCTGCATCGAGTGGATCGCGATGGTGACAGGGAAGGATTCCCGAGGGCTGCTATTGAGAGAACCGCTGAGATTAGGATAGGTAACATATTATTTACATATTATTTTTATATTTCTCAATGACTATATCATTAGTAAATATATAATTCAGGTGAACTCGTCCCCCACATAGCCTGCCTCGTTTCCGTTCATCTCACAGTGCTTACGTATGATAAAGGTATGTTTTCTATTGTTTTTTTTAGAAAAGATAAATTGAATTTACTTTATATCACTAATTGCTGATTTTTTTTACTAAACATTATTTCCAATAAGGTAACACGCATCAAACGTATGCTTTGTTTTCACCAAATACATTGTTGCAGCAGCCTCAGCGATTTTCGTGCCAGGCGTTGACACAGTGCTGCTCAATATTTCGGGCAGGTACGGTAGCCTTAATATTTTCGATATCTCAATTTTAAAGTTTTCGCTAGTGCATACTTCGTCTATTCGAATGGTTTATTGGCTTTAGACTGTATACGCTAACACCCAAGGCGGTAACTCGTGACGACGGTGCAGGTGGGGAGGACGAGGAGAATCGATTCCAGGTTCTTTTATTTTCTCTTTTTTGTTTAATTTTTTTTCGAATTGCATCACTGTATTGAGATTTCATTCAAATAGTTATCATTACGTGCTCATGATCTTCGAAAACCGGGTATATTTACATGAAAGCCTTAAAAATATTCTAAAATTTAAAAAAATGTACCTTGGACCGGGTATATATTGGAATTATACGATACATTTATCATAGAACAAGAACTCAAAAACCTGGCATGCTTTCCGATATTAAGTAGTTCTCTGCAACCTATGTCTATTCAACTGTTATGACAAATCTGATAGCAGTCTGAGATTATCTTAATTTAATATTTATATTCAATATTTTTAGTTGAACCAGCCCGCAACGATTGCATCGTTTGTGGAGCAAGTGTGGCACGATCAAGCAGTAGAAAGGAACACAAAGGAAGACGAGGTAATAAAACATGATTTGCGAGAAGAGATTACGGTATGTTCTGTTCAGGATACTACGTTGCCCAATGCCCTATGGATTAATTGCGGAGCGAGAGGAAGTCATGTAAGTGATAAATCTTTGTTGTAGGAAGTAATAATTATGAATTAGGGAGTGAAACGCTATTCTATATATTTAGTTTTGTCATGCCCATTCTCTGTTTCGGTAGAAGTTATAATGCGACCACTTAACCCTCAAGTGATCTTCGTAGGTGTGGTTGCCATTACTTTCTGGTCGCACTCGATCGGGAACTCTATCGATAACAAGTGGAACGAACAACACAAGTGGTCATCATCACGATTCCTTCCTCTCGAGGAGGATCATGATTCCATTCGGTATGGAGATCAATCCAGCTTGTGAGTCTTCATTTTTAATCTAAACTATTTGCATTAATTGTGAAAAAGGTTAACTACTGATCTAGATGCATTGTTGTGATTTCTATTATTGTATTTTTTTCAGTAATCGCTAGCAGTGATTGTATAGCGACGGGAGTGGAATCGACGCCTGCTGTCTACAGTCCTGCCCTAACCCTCTACACACCGCATCGGAACAGCGAGGTACTCGAGTATATAATAAGTTATTGATTATTCAATCCAATTAGGTCTTCATCCATCACCTTCTCCGTCAGCTTCTGAAGCGCAACCTTGGAATGTTTGCGTTGGATTTAGCCGAGTCGTTCAGGTTTTTTATTAATAACTTACCATTCTTCATCAATTGAAGTTTTAGTGCAATTTTCCTTTCTCTTTGAGATACTTGCCTTACTTCACTCACTCGCTGGAGCTCTTGCTTCACAACGTGTTAGAGGAAGAAGCGACGAGTGCAGAGCCCATTCCAGGTAACCATCTGAAATGCTACCGTATTCTCACTATGAATTCACCACAGGTTAAAATAAAAGGTAAACGTTAAATGTGTATCCACGTCGCAAACAAGCAATTTTGCAATCGTGCGACAACGTTAAGTTAGCTCAACCGGTATGGTCAACTGCAAGAGTACAGACAATTTATATTGTAGTTTTTTTATATGGTCTGTACATGAGTTTACATGAATCAATAACATTCCTAAATGAAACGATTTGTTGATTCTTCCCCTCCCCACCCTTCGGTGGGGCATGATCAACTAGCACGGTTCACCGCTGTTCGATTCGCTTTCCATTTAGTTTACTTTTGGGTTTCCCCTTGTTCGATTCTTCCCAAATGACTTCATATAGCAGATATTAACAGATCCGCTGCTTCCCCGGGTTGTCGCCTTCATTCAAGAGTTCCCTGAATTCCTCAAAACGATCGCTCATTGTGCGAGAAAGACGGAGCTCGCCCTATGGCCGGCGCTATTCGAGGTCACTGGGAAGGCGACTGACTTGTTCGAAGTGAGTTCCACGAAGTACCCAAACAACTCTTTTTTTTTGAATGTATCATTAACAGATTCTTCTAAAAACAAGGCACCATCATTTATTTTTCATAGGTTTGCCTTCGCGATGGTGAACTTGATACGGCTGCCAGCTACCTTATCATACTACAGAATAGCGAGAGCGCCGCTGTAAGTCTGGAGGTGAGCTATTAATATTATGTAAGAGTATTAAAGAAAGGAATAAGAAAATTTTCATTTTTATTGGAAAATTACTAACTTTGTTTTCAGCAATCTGCTCATCTTTTGCGAGAAGCGCTCACCTCATGTAGTTGGCAGCTCGCAAGAGATCTGGTTCGATTCGCGAAGAGTATCGATGCAGGTTAAAATATATATATATCATTTAAAATTCAAATAAAATGATTCCAGAAGATATGGAATCTTCTCCTGCTCGGTCACCTCCACCATCGATGGTACTCTTTTCTCACGCGTTATAATTTCAAAATTATTTTGCAATTTGAGATTCTATAATCCATACATGTATCTGTATTTTGTAGTAAATTTATATTATAATATATTTTGTCAGGGCCGTCGGTTATCCAGAGGAACTAAGGGAGCTGGGGCCGCGGATGAATTGGTGTTAGCGCGATTTCAAGCAGGTAAATAGTAAACGTTTGACTTGTACTGCGCACACTATTTTAAAGTTCGCTAAGTTACCATGAGATTCTTCCGTAACATTCGCGAATGGTGAATAAAGAATAAGTTAAACTCGTGTCAGCTGGAAAGGTGGGACGCCTCCGTCACTCTCATTCGGTCAGTGAGGCACCAGGAAAGGAGGGTTCGACAAGAGAAGGGGGAATATCAAGGAAGGATTCTGCCAGTAAACGAGTGCTCAAAGTGAGTAGAACACTATTGCGAACAAAACGAATCAAATGGTTTACAGACTCAATCATCTGACCTATCGCCCTCTTCTCCTCACTCACCTACTTCCAATTCGTCTACTACAAATGTTATGCTCGAGAGGTAAACAAATTTTAGGTCAACTTTCATGTGACATTTGATGGGTTCACGTGAGAATGTGATCGCCAGATCAATAACATTAAAACAAATATTTAGAATGAACAAACTGTTACATGATCACGCGCGCGGCCTTCTCGAGGAGTACTGTGTGCGTGATTTAGGTACGATCAATTTTAAAATGCAATTGAATATTTCATCAAAGGTTGTCTCTGCTCACATCTTGAAATGGACACATCAGCTCTGCTCGCTTCATTATGTGAGATTTTATTTAAAAGAAAATATTTCATTACTTTCTTTAATTTATTTTTATGTGACTACACAGCGAAATAAGATTAAAACTATATTATTTCAGCCGTTTCTTCGCTATCCTCGACTTCTCCTTCTCCTCTTGGAATCGCCGATTTCTCACTGGCATTGCAGCGAGTACACTCGCAGTTCGAGTGGCCTTACCCTGTTCCGAGTAGTCGGTCAGTTGGTTTGGTTTTTTTTATCATTGTGGGAACTCATTGTTTACTGAGGGTTCAACTGTGGTATATCTTAACGGTATCTGATTTGCTATTTTTCAGCGTTGTTGAGCAGTTAGCAAAGAAATTCGCTGGAATTAAATCGAGTGCATCCACTGCGTGTCTATCAGGTAATACTCAATTAAGTGTTTCGTTGTTGCTTACATTATAAAGGTATTTTATTGGCACTTCTCTGTTTTTCGCGCAAACTTTGCCACTATCATTCCTTCCCTATAATTGTCATTATCTGCCCCTACGCAGAGCGATCATTCCACAGCAGACTAGAAAAGGGTCGTCTAGAATTAAAAATAAGTGAATACTTACCCGCTTTTCGAGGTTTTTGTTCTACGAAGCATATATCTTGCGAATACAAAACATCCCAGCATTTTAACAGATTTTCCGGTTTTTGAAGGATCTTATACAAACGTATACGGTTCTAAGATTTCGTACGCCTTGCTTTTTTCATGTTCATTGGGCAGAAGGTATAGGTACATCTATCAGTGATAAGTTACATTTAAAAAAAACACGTTCTACCACAAATTTCAGACGCTGGAAGTGACATGTTTACTCCTCCAACGCCATCATCAATTACGAGCAAAAAGATAACAAGAGACGAGGTTTGAATTTTGCCATTATGATTGGTGTCGACACAATTTTAATAAAGTTTTGTCGCATAGATATTCCCTCGCAATATTTCCTTTCAGAATTTCCTCGCATTTTCGCCAATTGATGAAGCGCCCTCAGATGTAGATAACGGTTCGACGAATGGAGAAGTGATTGCCATGATGGAAAGGATGATCGGTAAATCGAGTTTAATTAATGTTTTCTTTACCGAATTAATTGCTTATTGACTAATCATTAATTCAGGACCAAATGGTTACGATAATGGTGAGCGTGACTATCGATCGGGTTCTCCTTCAGCATCGTCCATGCGAACTTCCAGTGGCATTGTGACGATGGATGACGCGTCGAGTATTAATGGGGGAATCGCTGGTCAGATTTTTAAAATATTTTTGTCACATACAATTCTTCTTTTTTTTACAAATTATTGTAAACTTTAAGAGAATCTTCTTACTCTTCAGGTAGTCTCGAGCCTTTGCTGGGGCCGAACGAAGCATTGAAGGGAAATGAGGTTTGATTATTATTTGTGTCTTTTCTAAATTGCTTTGAAGGCGCGTGAGGCGCAGTTACGATACATGGTCGGTGCGTTCGCCGAGATTGCAGCAATGGACTGGGTATTCTTGGTGGGTTTAGTTTTTTCCTGATTTTAGTTAGCTATTAAACGCAGATCCTTACTGATTTATATTAAGTTCAATAATATTTTCTGAAATGATGTGGTACTGCGAGATGCCTCTGTCGCTCGCGCTTCTCTCTCAGTGGCAGCAGGTTAGTAAACATAACGTTAAGTTTTTTATTACGTTATTTCAAGAATATAAATTGAAATCTGTTTAAAAGTAGTTCGACAATGCCTTCTTATATTTTTAACTCGAAGATGATCAGCCAACTGACACAAATGTATACTTCAGGACGGAGAGCTGGTGCTGCAGCGATGCTGCGATTGCGTGTCGGCTGCAGACAATTGATTGAATGGGCCGGCCAGAACTGGTCAATATTTTTCATACTTATTTTTTAGTTTACTGCAGATCAAACACACATAAACAGTCCACACTCCTAAACATGTTAGGTTGCCCTCAAACTTGCCCTCTTGTCAGGTTGAAATTAATTTGGCATTGGGTTTCATTGAGTAGTAACAGTAGAAAAGTTTAGATCCCCCCAACAATTTTGAAAACAAACACTGTGTACTACTTTCAGCCTTGGCTACGTACACATTCTTCAAGTGTTCGATGGCCATCTGAGTATCCTCTGTGAGGCACTGGGACCCGTCAACCAGACAGCTGCCACCGCCGAACATGCAATGCCAAAACCTACCGTAACGGCTCAGCCGAACCCGGTAGTAGCAGCATCACAATCTGCGTCTGCAGCAGCATACGTACTCAGGAGCCGTGCACTCAGAGATGCCTTCGGTAGTCCAGGTAATCTGACATTTAAAAGGGTTTTGGTGTTAAAATACTACTGATTCGTAACGGACGGGCACTGGCCAACTTTGCTCATGTGGCCAAGACATTAAGGCGGCATAAAATCTCTAGACTCTAGAAAAAGACGTAAATTAGGGGAAAACCATGCCAACTATTGAAGAAGGGCTTTTTTGTCATACAATTTAACCAATTATTTAGGTGGTGCAGTTCGTTCGACAGGCGGCGTTTCTGCAGGTGTAAGACAGCCACGACCCGTTGGCCGTGCTCGCTCACGTAGTGTTGATCGAGGAACGGAGCGAAATGGAGAGATGATACAACAGCTGCGACTGGGAGATGATGCCGTCAGCAATGTTGCAGTACAGGAGGGCTCCGATTGCAGTATTATGTGATTGTATTTAATTCACTCTTTAGTTACACTGATTCTTTCCTGGTTTTCAAGTTCCCTTGTTTCTGGTCGCTTCTGGCCTTGCTCTTGGAAGCAACTATCCTTTTTCTTGTTTCATTCATGACGTTTGTGTCAATTTGTGCCCATCAACTGTTGCCTTGTTGCCACTAATACGGTATCACAACGTCCCTCTTGCGGTAGCTAATGTTTTCCCCGTTTTATAGATTCGTTGTAGCTGTTTTGTTTTATGATTTTAATGTCATATCGAACTACAGAAATATCTGTTTCTATATCAAACTCGCAACTGTTCCCAGTAGAATTATTTATGTAGTAAATATACGTATCATTAGAGAAGTTTCACTAATGAATCAACAGTACGTTGATCTCAAATTCAGAGAAACGCATGATTTATGGGTATTTCTTGTATTATTTGTATATTATTTATTGAATAGATCGATAAACTTTATTGTCGGAGGTTCTCGTAGATAGCGCGTAATATTTTATGACAAATTCTCATTGTAAACGGTGAACGCTACTTCTCGTTGTAGAATTGATGATTCGCAATCTTGATTCCAACTTTCAAATTCTTGGTCCAACTCGGATTGCATAGCTTGGGGTTGATGTAGTACAGTGCACCTGAATGTAGAAGCTTGATAATTCAGAACGAAAATAAGAAAAAGCTCTGTTCTGTTGGAGGGTCCCAAAAATTTAGAAGTGTCCCTTAAAAAAAGCAGATCGGTCCCAAAAAGGAGAATGGGCCAAACTTCCCGAAAAATTTCTCAAACTTGGGACTCTTCTACTTTTTTTCTGAACCTCCCTACTTTTTTGGGACTCATCTGCTTTTCTGGGACCCTTCTGTATGGGTCGAAAAATATGCAAGAAGAAAAGAAAAACTAACCATTAGTAGGGTCAGCCATAGTACCGTCGAGGACTCCTCGCACCCATCTTGAAAAATGTTAATTTAAAAATGGTATGTCTAAATCTACTGACCCATCCATTTCTTCCCAGCCCTGTCCGCTGGGATGAATGTTTTCTGGCTTGACGTTGTTCCAGCAAGAAAATTGATTCGGATGAAGACAGACTCCTATTATTTTCCTGATTAATACATGCCACTCATCATAGTTGTTTACCTGCAATTGAACCGCCTCCAAAATATCCTCGGTTGGCCCGTGACCGATTTTTGATGACGTGAGCGACTGCCACCTGGAAGAACACAAAATATTACGGAAATATATCAGTCGATAGATATTATCTACCTGTCCTTCGTAGGGCTCTCCGCGCGCCTCTAGCCAGATGGTTTTCTTCAACACCTTCAATAATGTTATTGATGTTCCAATGATTGAATCATAATGATTCATGATAATTATACTACTTCGTCAATACCTGTGAATCATCGGTCGAGAATATCTAATTCATCAATAACTCACATCAAGATCGCGGAGATTGTAGTCAATTGCCATTGTTCGAAGATAGATATCACTATTGTTGGCCTGTTTTTATACTGTGAATATTTCGAAAGTTTGAGTAATTGTTTTGAAATGTTGAGTCACAACTCTTTCGAGAGGCATTTCCGGTGGGTACGATCTCCTTCTATCTTTTTTTTAAAAATGAGCCAATTCAGAACCTGCAATACAGAAATATTTCAAATATCAGTTTATCATCTAAAAAAGACAATTGGACAACAAATTCCGTACTATGTACAATAAAATGATAAGCAATGAATTACAGTGGAACTCCATTTGGATCTGTTCAGCACAGTGTTTCAGTTGGATCCGTTTGAACTACATCTTTTGTTTATGATGTATTCAAAGTTACTTAAATTGATTAGGTGTAAACCCAATTGTGTGATAATGAGTCAATCCAAAATTGAGCAGATGAAATCGAAGCGTCTCATGGAAGCTCACAGTCAGATTCGTTTACGATTATTATGGAAATATTGATCATTAGGTGGGCATAAAGGTAAACCGAATTCTTTCACAAATTGTCCACAAAAAATTCATAAGGATTGTTCATGGCGATTCTGAAACTTTGTCGGGACGCAGCGACATCGTGAGGAACCGCCTCATCAAGTCGAACGGATGAACCAGGTATTGGAGGTTGTGGAAGGACAACTGGTCGTGTCCTGTAAATGGGACGATAAATACTATCCACACTTCACTTTTGAGTCTGTCAGGAAGAAGAGCTCTTCAACGTTCGTCCTCTCACGCGGGTGAGCAAAACCACAGAACAAGCGACATTCAGAAATTATTTCATCTGTCATCCCCACCCCCTGTTAGCCATGGAATCACAATTTGCACATTACTACCGTCTACAACCGTACCCTCTCTTGTGTGCGTCGCTGCTGCCACTTCCGTCAGTGGAGGATATCTGACTACCCTCTCCTCCAAAGGTGCGCACGCCTTGGGCCGAACCGCCCACGAAGAGCGGGGGATGGGGAGACATGGGCATTGAGGCGTACCCTGACACCTGAAACAGATACAATAAGAACAAAAAATAACAATAGCGATCGGCACGCAACTCTCGTGCAACTTGCACGCTTTATCGTGATGTATAACAGGACGCGTGCTTACTTGTCATCACTAAACATAAATTAAATAACTAGGTATGACATCACGATATGTGATGAGGACAACAAATCCATGCTTCAAGGCCCATGCTATTGTACACTCAAAGGGAAATAAGTCTGCTATCACCTGGATCATCAGGTAATGCTGAATCTAACAGCCCTGAAATCTTCTCACATGATAGTTGATTTATGAAGTAGTAGACTTATTTCCCTTTACATACCATCATCTTCCTGTTTTTGTTTTTCTGTGCTCCATTTTACTTGCTTCAGGCATTCATAGGACAATATTTATTAGTGAAAATATCTCTAAGAACGAGAAAAAAGAGTGTCAAACATGTTAAAAAATATAGAGTTTTTGTGCATGGTAGTTCAATCCTGTCGTGGAGGCCTTAGGTAAGGTGAATTGATACAATAGAAATGAAATCCAATCAATTCTACAACGAATGAGTTGGTATTCTAGACATGATTTTTAGCATTCAGTAATCTACAAACTACTATGCGTAAATCATAAAAAAAGCATGAGCACATCATTCGATAAACATAGGGAATTGAACAGTAATATTGAACTTCAATTAATATTGATTAATTCATAGCAAGCATTCAGATTGGGTTCCAGTGGGGAATTTGAATGTAGATAAAACGGGTTGATCATGTGTCAAAATGGGCTCTTAGAAAATCGTATTCAGAATATTTAAAATTGAATTGAAACATAAGCTTGTAAAGCACCGATTTTGATCATATGTGAGACTGGCGAGGTGCAATTGATAAAACTGCACTTGACAAGGCAGAAGAGGTGAGATCTCAGCAACAGCAAAAATATGATTGAGCTAATTATGAGTAATTTGCGAACGAATATGACTCAACTGGGAGTGTAGTATAGAAGATAGGTCATAGGGTCAAGTGATAATCATGTTTAATAAATGCCATGCAACATACGTAAGCATCTACCCGAAACAATCGCGTCTTCGATTTCTGAGGAACAAATTCTAGAGAAATAGATAGTAAAGTATTCATTGCGGAAGCTCAGAAATCGACAACGTAGAAATGCGGAAGGTGGCCGTAGGTATCGCCGGATGCCCCACTAACCATGGATCCACCAATTCCACCGGGTGCAATGCCCGTCGGTCGGGGTCCTCCTCCGCCCCATTGCCAAGTCGGCTGTGCACCACCACCTCCATTCACGCCACCCTCCTCCATCTGTACTGTGCGGTAGCGAGCGAAATCTGCAATTTTAATTATGGTTACCTCCGATAATGAAGACGTTCTGTTCTGTTTGTGAGGACAATTGTTGTTGAATGAACTATGATATTTTAGACCCTGTCTGTCTTACAATTAGCTTTCAATCCGAGGAGAATATTGTGTAAGAAAAATCAAAGGAATAAATATAAGAATGACACTTACCAGCGCACTGCTCTCCCAGCACATAGTAACATTGTTCCGTGAACGAGATCTTGTTGACAACATGAGCAATAAGTCGCTGTCGTAGAAGCTCCGTTGCGTACTTTCGAGCTTCCTGAATTCTTCTGTTGTCTCAATATCTCATTTGTTGTTCTTACCTTCCGTTCCCGAAGTCCACTCACGTGTTCAAGAAGCCATTCGACCAAATCCGATCCTGTAAAAGTAGTGTTAAAAATGTAGATGCAATAAAAGTTAAAAACTTACCCAGGAATGACATCGGAATGGAGATCTTAAGCCATGTTCGATTCTTGATATCGAGGCCGGATCCAGGTCGTGTCATCACTTCTACTACCTGCAAAGATCCATCTTAGGGCTTGAGAATGAAGAAATATTCGTTTCGGAT